>DWNJ01002122.1:0-10939 GCA_018250275.1 Udranomia eurus
AAAATATAACTTAATATATTTAATTGAAATTTTGTAATAGCATGTTTCTAGCTTATAGTTAACTCACAATAAATACCTCTTCTACAAAATTTCAATTAAAAATATTAAGTTATATTTTCGAGGCCGTTTTTCTATAAATCTTTATCTAAATAAAAGCGTTCTTTCACTTCGCCATTTAATATAGTTCAAAATTGTCCAGTACATTATATAAAACAAATAAATACTTTAGACTTAAAATTATACACCACCAAAAATATTCATTGACTGGTAGGCGGAATGAAGTGGGCCAGGTCTATATATACATATAAAAGGCAATGTGTGTATGTATGTATATATGCTCTCTATAGACTGAAATGGCTAGATCCATTTCAATGAGACTTTCAGGGAATCTTCAGATTGGCGTAGCAAGTAATTCTATGTACTTTGGTAGCGATCAAAACAACAGCACTTTGTTTTTTTCATCAATGACTTATCTGTTGTCGATTTGCAAATGTTTTCATAACACACATTATTTTGACAAGTGTGTCATATATTTTCATTTGACAGAGACAGGGACACGGAATTCTGAGGCTCGGAAAATATGAGATTTGAACACATAACTCAGTGAAATCAGTAAGTGAATATATAATCACCCCCTGTTTTTCTACCCTTATTTATTGGGTTATAATTTTAATTCTAAATTTTTATGGAACCAATTTTAGAGTATCCATTAAAAAAAGAATTACTTACGTTTTTTCGTCGGTTAAAAAGTAATAGACAGTTACTTTCACATATATAAAATGAGTATGGATAGTTATAACGACAATTATGTACGATATCCGTGTGTTTTTGTATGTATATCATTAGTGAAAGGCGACATAAGGCCCCAAGTACCACATACAGGACTCGATCTGTAGTACTCGTTTACTTAAGTCTCAACATTAAATTAAATTCTTGCCTAAACTCGTGGCTATATAAGCTTAGTATAATGATATATTAGCCCTAGTAATTACCTTAGCATAGTGGAATGATATATTAGCTCGCAATCCAAACGACTTGCGTAAACAAGAGGAAAATATAGCGAATATCTATTCGGGTTGCATACGTACCTCATATATAAATTGAATAATTGACTGGATTTAATTCACAAATTGTTTCCCACTGAATACACACACAAATTAACACTGCAATCCAATGCACGAAACTAGACACGAACTAAACAGTATTGGCAACTTTCTTGGCTACTTCTGAGAAGTTTACTTGTTTATTTGCGAAAACCGCTTCAAGTTTGGCGATGACGTACGCCGCGCGGCAACTGGCGCGCGAGTCGATTCGACGAGCCAATTCTAGCAAATATGGCTGCCGTGAAATCCCGCGCACAGACTATAAAACCCGTCCAAAACCGGTTTGACATTTTAAAAGTTCTTTACATTATACGATAGACGACTGTGATTAAAGAGTATGTATGTTGTAATGATGTCTTTTAGGTAAGTATTTTTATTGAGCTTGATAGATTTACTATAGCTACTAATTTGATTTAGATATTTGGCTTTTTTAGATTATGATGCATATTTATAACTAGCTGACCCAGCGAACTTCATACCGCCTCACCGTCCCCGTCCCACAACATTTTTATTTATGAACCGATTTTTATGAAACAAACACGAAATGTTAAGTAAAGCTTACCACAATATATCAACAACAAACCAACGGAAAAAAAAACTAAAAATCATTTTTTTGGGGGTCTATTCTTTAAATAAAGACCCCTAAAATGGTTTTTTCTTAGGCATCTTCCATGCACAGATAACAATCACATTTATTATGTGTATAGATATAAATATAGATTTAAGCTAGCTTTTTAAAATTTAAATTAAAGTACGTCAATAACATTCTTACTTAGTATTTCTATATAGTATACATAATAATAAAACTTTCAACTTCCTTTTTTTTATTACTGCTTCGACATAGTTGTCGTAGACATTAGACAAGAGTAGTGTCGTACTGTATAAAGGGTATATTTGTTGCGTAGTGTGGCTAGACACAAAAAATGTTTGAACTATCACAAAAGTAGATTGCCAATACAAAAATGGATCTGAAATGTCTAAAAATGACTAAAAGTAATTGTGAATGAATTAAACATTGACAACAAATTCGTTGGGCGAAGACATACCCGCACTTTGGGAATTGCGTGTTGCGACTCTTAACACGCACCTTTTATATCTGCAATTAAATGCAATTAGGAACCTCGTTTCTCACTTACTTAATTAAACGATACAGGAAAATGTTGCAAGGGAGCCTACTCCTACTACTAGCAGATTAAACGAGCGCGTGGCCCGTGGCAAATTAGTTGATGTCCATGTACCATGTGACGTATTTCTATCTACTATTTGTCTTCTATACATATTATAAAACTAAGTCTCCAAAAGGTGTCTGGATGTATGCTATCGATTTTCTCAAAATCTGCTGAACGGAGTTTTGTACGGTTTTTTCTAAAAGATTTACTAAAACAAAGAAGTGCAATTCTTGAGGAAGGTTTAGGTTAATAATACATTATGTTAATAAATAAATAGTAAGTTATAATTTCGACGCTTTTTTTCTGTCCTTATCTAAATAATGTTTGTTAACTTCGCCATTTAATATAGATGAAAATTGTCCTTTACACTATATAAATCAAATGAATATTTTAGAAGATGTTATAGATTAAAAACTCAGATTATAAAACAATAGGCAGTTGGAACCTACCGAACTTTTTTTTTTATGAAATATGTTTTGCTGTTGGCCCTAGCGGCCTTTACAGCTTCACCGGGTTTTTGTGGCAAGCCTAGGAAGGGCTAAATCCGGTTATTTGAGCGCCTCCTATTTTATCCCTTATATAGTCGTGCATTCATTACGTCACACGTTTACGGGGCGGAGGGGAACAAAGAATTACGTTGTACAGCGGTGTACAACTTAGCAGCGCCATCTACTGGGTCGAAACTATTAGTAAAAACCTGTCAAAAGTAGTTTAAATTTTATATTATTAATTGACGCAATCTTAAATAATTTCAACTAATGTAATATTAATTTTATTATTAACAAAGATATATGTACCTATAACTGAGGTATCACTACCAATATTTAGTTCACGTTATATATATATATATATATTTTTTTGTGTTACGTGTCAAATTTTCGGTGTATTAAATAAACGTATGTATAAATGTATGCGTCCCCTGTGTGCACAGATGTCGGATCAGTCGGTGGCGTGCAGCGGAGAGCGCGCGCGGGCGGCGCTGGAGCGGTACGAGGCGCGCGCGGCCGCGCCGCAGCGCCAGCGCCTCGTGTGGCGACTCTCCGAGCGCACGCTCAAGGTACCCGCCCCCACACCGCACCGCACCCACCGCGTCACACCTGCACGACACGATCCCGGCCCCTTCTGCCGATCCAATATATTTCCTACTGGCTGACCCGACGAACTACGTGCCCCCCTCCACATCTCCGTCCCACAACGTTTTTTTTGTTTATGAACCGATTTCTATGAAACAATCACTAGATGTTTACCTTAGATGTTGAAGCTTACCCCCAATACATCAGTAAGAACCGCATTTAAATCGGATCAGCCGTTTCTGAGTATGCACAAACGCACAGACAATCACACAAACAGGCAAAATTATTTTTTTATGTTGTAGTCTATAAAGAGGTCTTTAAAAATGGTTTTCTCTTAGGTACCTTCCATGTACAGACAGCAATCACTTACAGATTTATTATATGTATAGAAAAAATATAATAGTTTATAATAATAATATTATTTATGATTTATTCAGGTGCTGCGGCCGACGGACCGTCTAACGTCTCTGCTGCCCACCATCGAGGAGCAGCAGCTCGCCTCGCCCGCCAGGAACCGGTCAGTTTATTTTACTTTTATCTCTAGTAACATTGAGGTAGCAAATGCGCATGCAATCCATCTGATGGTAAGTGACAGTAAGACAAGATCAAAGGTCTGAAGTGAAACACGAATGCATTGTAGTCCCTGAGGACTAAGTTGGAACTTCTCTGTTAAGTGGATATATTTCATTTACGAATAGAAATATAAAATAAAAAAAAAATTATCCCCTATTATCTACCATTGATAAACCTTGTTTGCTTCAGATCGGGAAGCGAGAGCTCTAGCGAGAGCGAGGAGACGTCTGACTGGCCCCGGAGCCCCGTACTGCCAGTCTACTGCCACCACTGACCCTCGGCACCACCCTCAACAACGGCAGCGTCCACCAGATACCAGAGACACGCTTGGGCCACTGCTTCAGTCGGTGTTCTACTGTTAAACAGCAAACGGTACTTCTATCATATAAAATGGTCGAACAAGGTTAACTCACACTAGGCAGCTTTAGATATCATCTCCTGTTGTTTGAAGAACGAAGATAACACTATGGCATCATTCTTTTTGGATTTACGTCTCAAGACAGATTTTGGAGTAAACATATAAGTATTGTTTGTAATTATTCAATAACCTACACGGAGGAAAGAAATCATAAATGATAATTTTTGATTAAATATCATTGTGGAAACATAATGATATTTAATAAAGAAATATGTATTTGATGTAAGCTCTTAAAGATATATAAAATTTGTTTGATTTGTTTGTCACAAAACATAATCTTAAACAATATAATTGAATCGTTGATGAGAAATGTCATTGTTTTCTCCCAAAAATATAATTTTGAAATACAATTTCGAACGAAAAGAGCTAGTATAGAACCAAAAAAATTAAATTGTGTGCAGAAATAATTCATTGAACTTTTTGTGAACTATTAAGGAATTTGAAATGATTAATTACACTAAATAATTGTAATTTGAATTCTTGTATGACAAATCTTTTGTTATTTATTGTGTCATTTTCACCAAAAGCTTTTAAATATCGCATTTTGATGATTTCATAAAAAAAATTCCACCCACTTGCTTTTATTTTTTAAAACATTTTTATTTTAATGCATTTATTTTAATCGCAAACCATTTATGGATTTGTTGTATTACATGTTCAAATTACAATTATTGAAATGAAGAAAGAAAAAGAAAAGAATATTTTCTTTTCTTTTCTTCAATATATAAAAAAATGTTCTATTCTAGAAACAGACGATTATGAATTGAAGAAGTATCCAGAACAGTTATTTTGTATGTCCCCTAAGAGTTCCCCTAACATTTCATTCCATTTTATAACCTAATTACATTTTCAGTCAATATAGACCTTAATATAATGGAAATTAATTATTGGAATTATGTAGTCTTTAAAAAGACTGACATGGTTTTTTTAATAAAGTCTAGGCAGTAAGGTCTAGACGTTTTGAACTTATTTATCAGAAAATATTGAAAAACACTGGTCTGTAGTTCAAGCTCGGTAGGTCTCTGTTGTTTGGTGTTGTGTCATGTTCGTCGATATAGAAAAGAGTTGAGATATTCCACCGAATTTTAGATGTATTTTTCTCTCCAATGGATTTTTTAAATATAATTTTTCCATTAAAACTTTTCGTACAATGCTATCCGGGTGTATGTACGGCGAAGTATTATTTTGTTGTTTAAGTTTGGCAAATTTTTTGTTGTTGGTAAATAGTTTAGATTTTTTTAAAGTTTTTTTTAATCACTTATCGAAATTGACAATTTTTTGTTGTTTTTTTATTATTCGTTTTGCTTAATACCCGTATTTTTAAGGTTTTGGCTTTGAAAACCTGATTTATATTAAAAATTAAACACAGTACATATGATGTGCAACGGTGTGTGTGTAGCCATGTTACAAACAAACGGATGGTATTGCTCCGAAAAGCTCTCAAGTGCGTTAGTATTATGACGTTTTATAAATTAATGTATGTATGTAATAATATATTTCTTGTCCATTAATTTTGACTAACTCCTCTTTTGGGTTTCTTAAATTATTCCGTAAAATCAAAATTTAAACTATCCTTCTAAATTTTCGAACAAAAAAATTGAAAAAAAAAGTATTTAATATATAAAGTCGGCATTATTTTCTTCTTCTCTATTATACATAATATAATTTTGTAGGTAAATGTAATTATTATTTTTATTAATTAAATTAATTATGTAGATAGATCTTAAAGTTTAGGCGTATTAAAAGTTAATCATTTAATTAATAAATGACAAAAAAAAATACAAATCTTGAAAAAATTGTAAAAAAAGTGATCTCAAGTAATTTGTATGTATGTGAGACGTGAGGCGGTGATACAAAAAATAAGAAAATATTAAATATAAAAAGAAAAAAATTGGTTGCGAGAAAAAAAACGAAATAAAAAAATCGCATTTTTTTTCCATTCGCGCCTCGGAAGATTGTCAACTTATGTTAAGCTGAGTAGGAACACTCAATATATCTAGGATTCCTACTAGTCCATGTATTACAAACTGGATGGTTTATACTTCCTCGATGAGTTCAACACAAAGGATTTTTCAATTCGAAACAGTAGTTTATGAGATTGGCGAGTTCAACCAAGTAAACAAACGGACAAACTCCAGCTTTATAACATATGTATACATGCATAAGTAACTCTGTCTTTCCGTCTGTTACCTTCTCATGCGTGAACAGCTGAACCGATTTAGATAAAAACTATTTTTTCATTATCCTTTCTTGCTGGCATGATTTGGATTGCAATCTTTCGGGACGTTTTTAATATAATATATACATGTATATAATTCGTTCTATTCAAACATGGCAATGTTTCAAAACAAGCTCCGATATAGAAGAATTATAGTAATTTTTTTTATAAATATTATAATATTAATTAATATTATTAATATTGATAATTAATTAATACAAAAATATGGCAAGAAGACATGCAAGTTACATAAATGTCGCCAGGGCCGGACATTAATTTATTAAATGCCTTTAAACAAGCAATTCTTTTATATATACAATCTGACTCTCGGGAACGGCTGCAATGATTTTCATGAAATTTAATATGCAGGTTTCGGGGGCGACAAATCGATTCAACTAGGTTTAATTTTTAGAAATAATAAATATAAAATTCAATAAATATAAAATTATAAAATTTCGCCACCATCTACTAAGATTGAAAAATATTATTCGTATTACATCAGCATGTAATTCGTATCTAAATAAAACACGATCCTTGTATCACGACGATGAAAAAATGGAGCCTCGCGAATGTACCATATTAAATGTAGGTGCCCCGAAACTTACAGTCAGAACGTTAGTGCGCGTTTGCCCCTCGTTCTGTATCGTTTATCCGTAAGAGCCGAAAGTGCCGGCAAGGAGGGAATCAAGAATCAAATCATTGTTTATCCGAAAATCGTATGCGGTTGTGATGTAATATCGTTAAAGGATTTGTTTCGGTGTTGCCACGCTTGAATAGAATGTCTCTCCGTATGTGTGTATCGAAGTTACAAAGCGTAGTATGTACTGTATCTGTATCTCGAAGAGAAACCGTATTTAAACGAAACTCGTATTGAAAGTAACTTCAGTTTAAACAACGTGATGAAATTCAAATTGAAACGCTTTCGAGTTTTTTTTTAGTTTAAAAACCTCGTTTTTTTCTTCATTTAAGAAATTGTAAGAGCTCGTATAAAGTTCGATTTTATGCAGCGCTGTCTTAGGGGCATTTTTACTCGAATTACAAGTTTTAGCATTCACATTTTGTAAGCCATTCGGGACCTCTCGAGGTTGGGGGCCCTGTGCGTGATCCACGTGCCGTGTATGGTAGACATATTTTTTTATACGGTACAGCAACTACACTTTTCAACGTCGATATATATGTATAGAAAATAATATAATAAATAAGTGATGTGTGTGTGTCCGTGTGTCTTCTATCTTCTGTCAGCAGTCGAAAAGATAAAAAAAATATTGTGTTCAATGTATATATGTAAGTGTTTGATTGTGAATCGTATGTCGGTCGATGCGTGGATAGTTCGTTGGAGTGAATAGAAACGTTTATTTATCTTTTTTAACATATAATATTACTTTAAATCCTAGGTGTTACGGATGTGATAGTATCGGAAACAAAACGGAATGGAGTTTTTGAATTTGGTCTGTCGGAATCGGAGCCGGTGTCGGATTCAGATCGGTTCGAAGGCTGAGAATGATAAATAATATTAAAAAAAACGAACTAATTTTTAAAAATCTTAAACAGACTGTCTTCCGATTTTTTCCTAGACGTTTTTTTAATTGTTAAGGAAGTTTTTTTTTATTTTGGCTGAATATATAATACGACTTTTTTGTAAAAAAAGTTCCAAGTAGAAAAAGTTCACCAATAAAGCGCTTGTTCGTTAAACGACGGGCCTCGGTTTGAATTAATCACACCAAATTAATGAACAATGAAAATATAAAAATAATATTTAGGGACATTTTTTTTCTGTATTTTTATCAATGATTGGTTTCGATCGAGAAAAGTTCGTGTATTTATTTACCTACTATGAGACAATGCCATAAATGTATCCAGTTGTTCATTTGGAAAAATCGCAAAAAAAAAAATATATTTCACAATTAAGTAAAAAGTATAAATAATATATTGAATGTAAATAATATAAAATTGCTCTCCTATACAAAAAAAAACTCGTAGTACAATTGATACGTTTTTTAATTAGTGCTTTAATTTGTCGTATAATTTCCATCCATATCTGTTCTATAATTAATGCATTTTGTATGGTCGGCGGTTAAAAGCACTTAAGTTTAAAAAAACACTGGAAAAAGAGAAAAAATTAAAGCAATTATACATTTTTTTAAATTATATTGTTTTAAATACATGTATAAGGTGCTGAAATAATTATTTGAAAATTGCCAACATTTTCTGTTCGTTTTAACTATGACCTTTTTTTACTTATATATTTTAGTCCGTCGACTTTGAAATGTTGTTTTAAAACGTCTTACGTACGTGGGGCAGTGTGGCCCCGCGTTGCCCATCGTGTAACAGGGTTTGGAATTCTGCAAAACTGTATATAGATCGCTCACATTTTTTCTAATAATATTCTTACTATACATCAAATTTATTACCTGAGTATTTGTGTAAGGCGCGGCGCACGACGGCGATAATTTAAAATACATTATATAGAAATCCATTATATTACATTAATTAATCTATTTTTCATCGAATTATACAATAGGTAAAATTGCATAAAACCACATTTTTTGTCTCTTTCATCAAATTATACACACAGTGATTCATTCAGATGGAAATCATTAAATTTAAATTATACATAATTAACTTTCTGTGCATGTAGCGTGTCTTTGTAGATTGACTCGCTTGAAAAGAAATAATGTAATAGCATTGTGTATGGGACAGATGTGTTCCGCGTCGTATGTTAGGGACTTGGCGAATGTTTCAATGTATCGTCGCTGTGCAAAACCGCGGAAGAGCAGTTTGTAAAAACGGCGTATTTGCATTTTCAGAAGCATGTAGATGAAAAATCTTAGTCATATCATTATATTTTACGACTTACTTTATAGGGAAATTACTTACATATAATATAGTTAATAATTAATAAATAATAATTCTGTGTAAAGTTACTTTCTTACCGTTTGTTAGGCTGTTTAGACAAACTGCTCTGCCGAGGTTTTGCACGCGCAACGACGATATGTAAATTAATTTGTGTATTTTCGTTATAGAAAATATTGAAGTCTAAACACTTTCATATCTAATGACTAAGGAATAAATTAAAGTTAATGAAATCTAGCAATTTTTACGAGCTACTTTATTGAATGTGAAATAGTAATAATAATGATAAATATATAAATGTGTAATTTTTTGAGTACATTTTTCAAATTTAATATAATACAGATTGATTTTTATCTGCATTTGATATTAGATGTGTGTGTGTCGGGGCGCAGTGGAGTTATTAGAATTGTCAAAAGAATGTTAAATCGAAGTTGTTTTAAAAATTATCCTCGATTTTGTTATCGCATCGAATTTACATTTGGAAATCATTATTATCGATGTTTGTATAAAAATGTTTCTTTTTAAGAATAGGTTATGTAACACGTTAAACGCCATCAATATGTCGATGACATGGGGGACAACCTTGTCCGACAATAATACCATCTTTTCACGCCATGGGGTCACGGGTGACCGCAAGCTTTGCAAACGCCACAATAACACTCGACATTGATATATCGTGTGCCCGGCGTGGCCCTGAGGAACCGAAATGTAAAATATCCTGTGCTCAGTCAAGTGTCGGCACATGTTGTCCCCCATGTTGTTTAACGTATTATTACTTTGAAGGAATCTAATTTGTCGTGGACGCTATGTTTTGAAGATTGTCTGTTTGTAAAATTCCACTGCGCCGGTAGAATTTGTGTATGATGTGTATCGCGTTTGCAGCGAAACAAGATCAGAAAAAATCTCGAATCAGAGAATAAAATGGTTGCGACTCTACCAATGTGTTTTATTTCATATCCATTTTTTTAGCGAGCAGCTGTCTGAAGGATTGACGGTGTAAAAGATTACAAAGAGATTTTAAAAATATCTTTTTCACCGCCTTAGACGCTGAAATAAAAAATGCTTCTTAGTGATCATTTACAGAGACCCTAAAATCAATTTTACTTGATATAGATTTCAATACCATGAAAATTAACTAGAAAACGAAATGTCTTCAAAAAAGACTGGCAGTCGAGGAGGTAGACAGAAATTTATAACTGTCCGCGTTATGTATTAAGTAGAATGGCAGAGCTTTTTCCGACTTACATAACACTTTATCTTATATGACGTTATATTTTGGCCAATTTACACAATATCTTCAGGATCACTTCCCTGTCGACGTTTGGATAAGGATCAATACCCAGGTACGAAGTTACTATTGCATATTTTAACATAACATAACATTGTGACATAACTATAATAGTTAGACATATGGTATCGCGAGCATTTTTGCAAATACTGTTGTCCTCTATAAAACTAGTATATCACTTTGCTCTATTGTCTATAATTTTCGCAGCGTACACAGTATAAATATTTTTGAAGTGATAACTTGT
>DWNJ01002123.1:0-10938 GCA_018250275.1 Udranomia eurus
GTAATCGACCCAAGATAGGAACGAAGTTCTATCTTAGGTCGTCTACAAATGCGTTGCCACCCCTGAGGCATGCTTCGATTAAGTATGACTCCCTGACCACACCCTTCAAAACAGATCACAGCAGCGAGAACACTGCTGTTGTAAGGCAGAAATAGGTGTGCCTTCCGGAGTCGAACCGTAAAAGGTTCTACCATTTTTAAACCTCTTTGTGACATACCTGATACTGCATAGTTATATCTCCGAGCACCGTACAGTAAATTATACGACAATAGTAACAAAAGCGACGTGTGAAACATGTCTCTCCGCAATTAATATCCCGTATACCTCTTTGGGCCGAATCCGCAACAATCTGGTAAATCCAAGCAGAGGCGCGCACCTGCGCTGCGATTTATCGTTTACTTTACAACGACCTGGCGACCTGCCACTCGCGGCCTAATTGTACATATAAGTCGTCGGTACAGGAACATGCTGGCTTGATCGATTACCGGGCTACATCCTACACCCTAACTTAAAAGCATGTGTTACAAATGACAAATAACGCAGATACACCCACACTAGGATTCCTTGTGTCCCGAGCGCGGTGAACATACAAAGATCAACTAAGACAATCAGACACTCACTCAGCAGCCTCACACGTAGTCATCCCGGGAAGATAAATTTAAATTGATCATTCATACTCGTGTCTCTGGGAGTGGAATCTATGACTCTGGTCCAGCGGCAGCGTGGTAACCATTGCACCAATGTAACGTGTCGTATTTTCCTTCCATTCACTTAGAAATGGTGTAATGTAGTGTAGAAGACCTATATGACATCGATAAATAATATAACTCCAGAAATTAAACAAGAAATGTGTGAATAATTCCTGATTAATAATAAAACTGTTGATATATATGCAAATAGTATAATAGTAATAGGGCAAAGTAAAAGAATAATTTAAATTTTTACTAAAATAATAAGGCTTTAAATTCCGAAGTCCTATACAATTATCTGTTAACAAACTACTTGAGCTTATGTGGTCATGGTTCGTCTTAAAAACGGCATAGCCTCATCAAAGGCATAGTATCATCCATTAAACCTTTATTTTTCACAAAAACAAATCCACCAATCGTTCTCCCGATAGAAACAAAATTAAGTTTGTACAAATACGCGAAACCCGTTTCATGAGGTTGAGTCAAGTTATCACGACACTAACTTGTACCCTGTAAGTTGTAGCCGAGTTTCCCGAAGAAATTCTCATAAACTAGGCGGTGGGCCTCGTATTTTTTGATACCTGAAGCGAGAACCAAGTGATTCGTCCGAGGAAGAGTTACGCGGGTTATCACTGAACATATGGGGGCTCCACTTAGATTTATAACGGAGCGATGGACACAAAGCCATTTCCACGAGCAATTCTACCCTTTCTGTATGGCAATAAGGTGGAATTTCGCGTGATTGAGCACCAATTTTCAGGGGTATTAAGGTTAAAAGAATGTTGCAGGATCACAATTTGTGTCGAGGTGTTGCTATAGATTTGGGAGATTTGAGGACGGGATGGCGTCACACGTTGAAGGATTTGTGTTGAAAATTTAACGGCTGTCGCAGTGCGTAGTTAGCTTCGATTAATGGTTTCAATGGCTAAAGTTTTATACACAACATTTATGACTTAAAAGCGTCACTACCTGATGATGGGTGAACATTCGACGGGTGCTAAAAAAAGAAGACAAATATTAATCCAAGGAATGTTACAAGGAAGTGATTCTAGATCACATGTTTTCGTATAAAATGTATACATGTTAAATAGATTTAAACGTTACTCGCAAATGTTAGGTCGACGATGGCACCGAGCGCTATCTAAATCTAAAGTTTACATGAAACGTTCTTAATGCTCCTTTTATACTTAAGTAATTCTTACATATCTTCGACAAAACATGAAATTAGTGTCGCCCTTACTCCTAAACTAAAAGTTACGTCTTGAGCAATTTTCTTTAGAGTTGTCGGTGTTGGAGAAAACGACTCTGTTTCGTCGACTGCGTCCATGTAAAAAACGGAGTAACATTTAATCCCGATTAAACAAACCTCCTTCGAAGTGGTCATAAATATTTGATGCATTACGTTGCTAACGTCGTAAGGGTCTTTAAGAATACAATCACAATCGGCGCTCGAATCGGGACAATAACATGTTTGTAGCGAACACGTAGCACGAATGTCGAACACAAGTGTCGTGCGGCACGCACCGCCACAGTTTCCGGTAGGGCTAGCGTTCTTCGTAAAGTGAACAATTTACGTTACGATTACAAATTTGTCGATAATGATGTCCACAGTCACAGATGACTCTTTACAAAATGAACTACAGTGTGAATAAGCAGTGAAGATGAACATGACTATGGAAGTTTTTTAAGCAATAAAACTCATTTATGTGCATTTTTTATTAAGTAATAAGACTAGCGTATACATAGCACCCTAAACAGTTCTGAATTCTGAGCTACAAAAACGATTCGAACGCGCGATCACTAAGCCAAATACTCAATTCATTGGGTAGCGCAGTCTTTATTTTATACATACTATTTAAAAGCAATGTATTCGCTATCGTTTCATTTGAGCGACTCGCCATGCAGAGCTTTCGTCTCAAAATACAACGCACGCCGAATGCGGCCGCCACGTCGAATATGCGTATTAATTTATAACCCTCGTATTTTGACGGGGTGTTTTATGAGAGAATACGTTTAGCGTGGAATTGTTTATTCGGATTCAAGAAATGTTTGTTTTATTGTACGTAATATACCTCGTTCTCGACTGGTACATTTGAGTGTGTGACGTATGCGTGTATAATGGGGTCAGTAAAGCCTATAGATTGCAATGGTTCCACGATAGAATGAGTGTCATGAAATTATGTAGGTTATATTGTTTGAGTAAATTATATGCTATAATTCGAATGGAATTCGAAATTCGAATCGAAAATAGTTGCCCTATACAGCTACTACATCCCACATAATAGAGAAATACCATCCCAAATAAAGACGGAATATTACCATCTATATTAAATATGTATCATGATGTAGTCATCAATAGTCAAGAATTACATTAGTAATATTAACAATCTGAAGTGGGTATTAGATTAATACAAGTGATGCGTAATAAAATAAATAACGGCAAATCATCCAAAGGATAATGCGACGAATTTTAACAAATATGAAACAAGATAATCTAACCGAGGCTTATTCGTTGTTAATCAAATAAGTACATTTCCACCTTATACCAGGAATGAGTGATAAGATCCCAGGGGATTTTCCGCCATACGTCAGATCTCGGCAAGCGCATTATCGGGTAATGCCGAGATGTCCGGAAGATTGATCGCACAACGAGATCATCCCTAATGCTGAAACATTTGCGGCTGTATTTCGGGATGGTTGAACCTTTTATACCGTTTAACATAGATATGGTAACAACATTTAAATATTGGTTTGTATTCTAATATACTCTATAACTTTAACGGTGGTAGAATATTTTACGGTTTGACCCCGGGAGCATCACCGCCACACCTGTTTCTGCCTTATAACAGCAGTGATCTTGCTCTGTTCTGATTTGAAGTGTGTGGGTGGTGCGTCCTCTTGGGTAGCAACGCATTTATAGTCGACCGATCACAAGTAAATAGTATGGATAAATTAATAGACCGCGCGATGACTCTCAGAACGACTAATCCAACGAAACGAGCATAATAAATAACTCTCGTACATCACTACAATAATAGATAGAGGATTTTTTATCAAAGAATTGAGGGATCCAGCCCTCGACTAAAAGAAACTTTTTATTGCCGTCCCATTTTAGGAGTGACGGAATCATCGAAATCAGACCAACTATCTACATCATATTGGCGCACTGCAAATGAGTTTTAGATCCACGAACATAATGGACCTGTTGCGTGGGTCGGAGCAATTGAACCGACCGGTCATTCTCAGCTGAATGTGTAATGGGAGACCTATTTTTCTTGGTCCTTGTTAACTTTGGTGGCCGGCCAAATAAATTTCACGCGTCCCGGACATTTTATCGGGTCTAGAATCGGAATGTGAGGCTTATTTGAACGGCAAGATTAAGAGGATCTTTATTGGATGAAAATATTTGTTTGTGCGGCAGTTTTTTGATCGCGTTGCTTAAAGGCTAAATGTAGGTCTACATAATTTACAGGTTTACATAATGATTTTTTAGCGATCCGTTTCGGTCATGAGGCTGTAGACTATTGAGTCTACTCTACACCTCTATATTTTTCGTTGCGTACAGTTTTCAGTTGTCAATTTAACAATCGTTACCTTAGTATTTATATTTTTTTAGGGACAGTGAAAATATTTATAAATACTTGCTTATTAATTTATCACTTAATAAGAAAAGTTAATAATACGTATTAACTTTTCTAAATCCAATCATTTGTTTTTTCCTAGCTTCCAAAATCGGAACACTGCGTGAAACAGCTGATATAATAAAATCAATGCATAACCTACACGCAAGAACTGTTAGATTGAAAGGGAAATATTAACAAAACCAACGGCCATTTTGATCAATGCGGTTTTCTGGTTGGACGACCCTGAAGCGAGGGAAATCAAGCGGCAAATTTGATTGGTCGGCGGCCGGCGGACGTGACCGAATTCACACGAACAGCGCCGATCACAACCGAACAACCTATGGTACAATAGAATGAATTTCTATATTGAACAACTTGCATAGGCATATTGCAATACGGCATATTGATACGGTTTTCTGGTATAAAATCTATTGTTATTGTCGTCATGAAATAAATATGCATTGGAAACATCGTTTTTTTATTAAAATTTATTGATAAAGTATTAATGCATAGGAACGACATTAGATATTGAGGTAGGTAAGCGAAGGTTCTGGTAAGACCTATTTGCAAATTTTAATGTGTTCGTTTGATTATCGTGGTAGAGGCTCACGATAGGTGCTACGAGCATTGGTGTTGCAGTATATTAGTAACGTAGACGTATTGAGTAACTTTTCCAAATTGTAGTAGTATAATACTATACGAGTATACTACTGAAAATATTTATACACCGATTTCCATATTCCCAATCGATACCTACATCAAAGTTGATATTTTCCTCAAATGAATATCTCGTCATAGAACCGACGACAAAGTAAAAGATTGTCGGGCATCATTTTTCAAGAAAATGGGTCCATTTGGCAGCCTCCCTCAGGACCCGCGATATCTCATAGCCCTGTATCGAGAATACTCAATGTCACACTCTTTCTCAGATAGCACTTATCTTCCAAAATTTAGGTGACCCCTGAGAATTCGATGTTTTGTTACACACTATAAAACAGCATTGTTTAGTTTTGTGTACTGTGTTTAAAATCTTGCACATGTTTTTCTTTATATTGTTATAATAAAATAGAGTAAAATTCATGGAGTCACGGTGAACTGTCGAGGGGCTCAATTGAGATTGAACACCTGGACTAAGGTTATAAGCAGCGTATACGATACGATGTTACGTGGACACTCTGTTTATAAATGTAATATGCAAGGATGAGTGATAGTTAAGTGTCTTAGACCGCATGCTTTGCAACTTATACATTAAAAACTGACATCTTACGAGAAAAAGTAGAGTATCTAATTGAATGTGCTACTAAGTTAAAGACAATCATAAATTATATGAAAATTGAAAATAATCTTATCCAGAATCACCTTTTCAATATCAATACAATAATCCAAAGTGTACCAGCGTCAAACACTTATACTACACTCGCTAAAACACCTATTACTTAGCTAAAGTAACAACTCTCTCTTATAATGCACTAAGCACCAGTTCTAAAGGTCTTAAAAGGAAAACACACGCTACAGACCATAAACGCATTACGGAGCGAGCACTATTATAAGATTGTCGCTGAGACCAGGTGCAGCTATAATGGAGTCGCCGATAGCAAATTGCTCTATTTGTCAGCAACTTGCAGCGGAAAGAGGATCGTAAAGATTTGCTGCTGTATCGTAGCTTGTTGCGATCGAAGAATTTTATATGAAAATAGTGTTTCCTTTTCACACGTTTCAGTACGTTTTAGAATTGGCGCTGTGAAGGAAACGGATATTATTTGTGGAGAGACCCTTCAAAAGAAATAGACAGAAATAAGAAGTCGCTTATAGTTGAAACGGGTCCGCCAAATGTAGATTATTGTAACTGAAAATTATAAATGCGAGTTTGTTTGCTAGACTTCGCGCCTTAACTGCTCAACCAATTATCGTGGAATTATTATCATTACATATTACATATTGTCAGGGGCAGATACATTCGAAAGGATAAATGTTTTAATAGAAAATGATTGCAACGCACGGATATCAAAAAGTAGTTTTATACAGAAAGCTTTTTCTTATAGTCTGTCTGTGGCGGCACCACCCCCGCATATAATCCACCGCAGAGCCATTAGTGAGATTCGATCAAAGCTAACATAATCCTAAAAAGACTTTTATTTTATAATAATATAAAATTATCAAATTGACACCAGCGCTGCAGTAAGATTGTGTAGAGCTTTAATATAGCTGGCGATAGAAGATTGTGCTATTGGTCCCCTGCATCGGTAACGTTGAGAGTAAAACACATTGCTAGGATTGCTGTTTTTCCAGATATTACTTAGTTGTAAACGAGCATGCACTCCACCACTCTTGGAGTAGATGTTCCTTCGGTGACAACGATTACAACATAACAAAAACATCTAGTAAGTATACCATCAAATAAATCAGATACAGAAAGTTATTACCTACACGACACAAGTTGCACGCGAGTATTGACGGCACCACAATAACAGTCGATAGAGTAGGGTAACTATCGCATAATCATTATTAATAGTTCGCCCAAGGCCAGGAGACTAGTTGCCAACTTGTTATGTCTCAGTTAGGAAAGTTTCTTAAGAAACTGTAATCGCGTGAACAACGTGTACTGAATTATTTATATTACCATTTAAGAAACCAAAAACGGATTTCATAATCGAGTGGGTCAAAGAGAATCTGTCAAAGCCGTTACTAGGTGATTTCTTTCCGAACGAGAGTTTAATTAAAATCATTATCGACACTAGTTAAGTGTGAACTATTAGAATTTATACAAAATTAACTCTCAAAACTTCTCGAGCATTTGTTTCTGTACACATATCTAATGCATAAAGATTTAAACAAGTTGTAATCCGTCTTCGAATATTAGGATAAAAGACCAAAATAGACCCATGTTAACATACTGTCGCCAATGTGTCTTACAATTCTATCTAGTTTATATTTAAGTTGTTTGTAGTGTAAGTTTCGGGGGCTACTTTAAATTAACTAACTTTATTTAAAAATAGATTTTCTGTTTTATTTTTTAACTAACATATTTATACATAGATGTCGCGCCAAAATTGTCTTTTTTTTGCAAAATCCATCTAAGGGTACTTGGGTTTTTAAGACGAACATAACTGTCGAAATATACCCGGTCGTTTGAAAGATACAATAAGAATAAAGAAATTTAGAAACAAGATACCTACGCGTGAAAAATATAACCCTTGCTAAGCAGTTGGGCAAAATAACTATGTACAAAATAATGTATATATAATATATGTAATGTTATAATAAATAAAACAAGCACATCACATACGTGGAACTAAGCTAGCAATGTATAATTGAAAAGTACCAGGCGCACATAATGCTAGTAGCGATGGAGCTTTACGACAGGTTTACAGCGCTCCGATGTTTAATTCAGAGCGGGTTGGTGTGCTAAGTGATTGCACCGGCTATAGCCAACATTGACAGAGGGCTGTGTAAAATTAACGTACGTCTGTGCATGTGGACTTGTTTGGTCAGCTCTATTATTTCAAAACATAAATATGTTTTATATAAAAGTTGTATCAATTAGGTTGTTTAATTATGGTGTCGGTTTCAGAACTAGTTTAAGAGTGTTTTTTCTTTGGTACCAATCGCTAAAAATTTCTATCCGTCAGTAAACATTTTTCTGTGTTTTGGTTTAAAAAAATGATGTTGTGGCCTGTATAATGAACCAGGCATGTGTCCTGAAGGAGAGTACAATGCGACTTGGGACACAAATATTATTAGTTTCTTAAGAGGTTCAAATATTATTGAACGAAGCAGAATTTGTTAATAAATATTTCATTTGCCACTTGACATTTCACCTCACACACAGCTCGTTCAGATTAGAAAAACTGGATAAATAAGCTGAAGCCGTCTAGTCTATAAACCCAGCCAATAATAAATATCGTATCAATCCCGGATAAATAACAGACAGCAAAAACGACAAGACAATAATACTATTTGACATTGAATAATGTCAAATAGTATTACGTTGCGAACTAAACAAAAGACACTCTATCTTCTAAGTAATATTTATTACGTAAGAGTGAACACTAGTTGGAACTATTTGCTACAATCACTCAGCGCTGCACTTTGATAGTGAACTGAAATATGAATTAAACATCGGTACACACTGGATAGATTCAGTCGTAAAGCCAGAACATAACATACAAGTTTCTGAAATTTATGACCAAACAGTCCGTAGCTTTGGCATCGTCAGTTTCTACTAGAAGTTTGCTTTTAATATTTTGATTTAAATGGCAGAGAGCAATAACAATCGTATACAATATATAAAGCTCGTAGAAATTCATAATGATGTTGACGTTCATAGTCACAGCTTTTATTTACATGTGTTTGAACACCTAACTGCATCCAAATATTGAGAACTCAAAAACCAAAATATCTTCAGTAAGGAAAAATAATGCATGTATCCTTTGTAACTTGAACCACAAACGTAGGTACAACACGACATACAAAAAGTGTCAATCAATCAAATCAATAACACAAATTCGTAAGACATCTGAAAAAAAACCTTTTAAATCCTATTCAAAAGCAGGCATCCCCATAACTTGTTCACGCCTTTTGAGCCTTCTTTGTCGCTTCAAAGGAAACAAACAGATATAAATCGTTAAGCGCATTAACTCCAGTAAAAATGGCCCGCGATACATTATTCAGCGGAATGGACGATAAAATGCCAATGCACGTTATTTGAGGGGAACGGCATAATGTGCCCGCGGAGTCAGAAGATTGACCGAGTAAACCTCGCCCCTACTACTTGTCTTGTGGGGAATTGAGAATATTTACGTATAATCAAATGTAACATACTCGTACATTTATTGTATCTATATTCTTATGTTACCACATTTTCCTCATAATTAATAATAATATGTCATCGCCAAAAATACAAGTTTAATGTAAAACTACTGTCATAGTAGTCATGGTCATAGTCAAATTTATCTGATAGAATTAAATACAGAAGAAAATATAAAAGCGAAATACTTATGTATTATTATCAAGCTTAAAATTAGAATAAGAAGACTTGAAATAAAAGAAGAAAAACGTGTAGTAATAATACAAATAAATTAGCTGCGGGATTAATATTTGTATCCTGAATGCTCGATCAATCGAACTACCACAAAGTAGGGTTCGAGAGTTATTTGCTTAAGCTGAAAAACTAGCGCTTTTACCGCTGCAATGGCATTTAGTAACGTGAAATATTCTCGGAACTACGGATTCAATTAGTTGTTCAAAGAGTTGCACATTAGTGGAATGAAGCAATTTATTTCTTTTGCGAAGTCGAAGTGAGTCCGCGGTGCCGTTTGGTAAAGGGGCTTGAATATTGAAGCGTTGAGAATCGTTTTCGCGTTCGACTGAACACGGCACACGACCGCTTTAAAGTTCTTTAAAGGCATTTATTAAGGCGGATTTATAAAATGCTGGAGACATTTTAGTCGAATTTGAAAATGCTCGGTCGTCGTAATGCAATCTTAGTAATGAATGTAAGTTTCTGAATGTTTATGTTAGCCACAGCTTTTTTGTAAACTTAGCGAAAAGGCAGATGGGATATGGTATATAGAAATAATAATATATTACAAGGTATGTTTAAGTTGTTGGTCACCATTAAGTGGAGCCTCTCATTTTTTTGCTTCACATACTTTTGAAAGATGCGCATTTGACTTACTTCAGGAATTTCATATACCTTTTTATCACAAACCTTTATTTCATTAAGACTATAAATATAGATGTACAATGTGCATAAATAATGCCGTTAGTGGAAAAGTTCAAGATAAGATACGGAGCAATGAGAATCCAAAGTTATATGTATATGGCTATCAATGGGTTGTTTGATGACAGATGAGCTGCACAATGACAATAAAAAAAAAGTAATTAATTTGTCTATATACACCCAAGAGTATAACTAATAATTATAATTATTTTATGGTAAGTATATAAGTAATTCAGTTAGCTTCACGTTAAAATACGGAAGCATTGAGAATCGCTTTCGCGTTCGAATAAACACGACTGGCGACCGCTTTAAAGCAATTCAAAGCCATTTATTACAACGGATTGGTGTAAAAAGCGTTATAAAACATTCCCTTCTATTTATTTCTTGCGACTGTCTATTATATTTGAAATGGCTACAGGAAACAGTGCTAAATATTTATTTAAGAACTATTATCTCTGCTACTATTTCCTCTGCATATTTCTGTACATCTGTTTGTTTTACGTTTCAATTTCTTTTCTTCCCCTTAATCTTCAATTCATAACAATGTTACTTATTATTTAACTACATTATGCCTCTCTGTGCACGTCCTATCCTCTATTCTCTATCTACTCTATCGTAACTCCAAACTTCCACAGGTTGCCGGCAAGAGATCGCTGTTTAGCGATAAGGCCGCCTATTGTAAATATATGCTGTGTCTTGAAATTTGTATGTTCCTATGCTTGGTGTACAATAAAGAGTATAAAAATATAAATATCAAATAATAAAAATTAATTTGATTTATTTGTAAGTTTGTTTATTTCATGTAATTCAGCATCATATATACTAGTTTTGAAGGTGGTAGACCTTTTTACGGTTCGACTCGGGAGGCCCCACCGCCACACCTATTTCTGCCTTATAACAGCAG
>DWNJ01002124.1:0-10938 GCA_018250275.1 Udranomia eurus
GGCGGTTAAAGTCAACGTTTTCTGAGAATTTTGGAATATTAGTAATGCAGATTTCATGTTATTTATGTCGAAGTTTTCAAATTTAGAGTCATATACTGCGCTTTCAAATATGTTACTCGCATCGATAAGCCTCTGACCTATTAGGCAATCCATGCTTATCTGTATTAAAGCAAATGGTACTAAAATATATGTATTCTCTAGTCCACCAAGCAATTCTGCTATTAAGCTACTTATAAGTAACAAAAACCCTATAGCTATTGCTCCTCTGAACGCATTCTCAATCTCTCCAAGAAGATTGACAGTCATCGTGTGACTTTTTACTATATCTTTTAATCCACTTCTAATATATTCATTTAAAATTCGTTGCTTATGTTCAAATCCGTTACCAGTATCGTCAACTTTGTGATCTTTTCTATACTGTTGTTCTGCATCTTCCCACAGGTGTATTATTTCCTCACTCAGGCCAAGCAGCTGGGCTTCGGTGTAACCGATTATTACAATGAGAAATGCTGTTATATTCGCCGTCGAGTAACACACGAATATGTTGCCGCACAGTGTGATGAAATACGCTATTTCATAGTTAGGCGATTCGATCATAGGTTCCAGTCCTGTTGAATAAGTTATCAGAATTTTATATATAATTTGAATTGACGGTGGCACAACATTTTGTGGTTTTTTATAACTCTTATTTCTGTTTTTTTTTTTGAGTTGTGTTCTGATTTCATATCAGGTGTGGTTAGGGTGACATGTAACTAATTTTAACTTAGTTCTCAGGAGTAACAACGCATTTATTTGTGGTCGACTGAAAATATAATTAGGACTCTGTCTTGGCTTGATTATGTCAGGTCACATGGACATATGTACATGGGCAGCCGTGATCTCTTACTATCAGATGGACTGCATGGTCGTAGCAAACGAGCATCATCATAACAAGCATAAATATTGTAGAAAATATATTTTTAATCTAAGGCTTAGTTACCATATAAAACAAGCGAGTCATCCATCAAATGTCGTCCAGGTAGAATGAGGGGTTTCGCACCGTATGCGACGCCGTTGCCAATGATAATCACCCAGAATATGACAGCTCGCTTTTTTACGACTGTTAAAGATTTTCGGATATTTCTGGCGACACGACTTCCAGGCTTCACCATGGAGTCGCAGAGCAAATAACCCTCCACAAGATTTTTAATTAGTTTTCTGTCAAGAAAAGTTATTACATTAAAATATTGACGTAAGTAGGAGTTCATGTAAAAAACAAACAAAATATAAACCCTAAACGATTGCAAAAGTAAAGGATGTCTCTTTACTTAAAACACTTTAAAGCTAACTCACTTGTTGATGAACATGTAGACTAGTTTAGTGGTGCTGATTTCACTGGAGAGTCCAAGAGAGAGGAACACCATAGCGGCTACGACGTCCCCAGTCTCCGGGCACACCGTGAAGACAAACCATGCCATAGAAAATACGTACACATACACGTAGCTTATGGTCATCATCATAGCTAATATATAAAAGATGATTGGAATTCCTGACAATATATTATAGTAAAAATATTAAATTAATATTTAATATTTTTTCAAATATAGTTTTAACTTAAATTTAAAAGTTCTAAAGGTATCGTGAAATTTATGAAAAAGATATACTTATAGGTTTTTCATATGCCATAATGGAAAGTTGCCTGACTGTTTTAAATAGCCATATATGTATGCCCATGATCATTAACCCTGTTTTATTGTTAGATTTGGGTTTTCTTGAAGAATCAAAATGAAAACAGTCTATAGAAGCCGTGGGTCGGTAGTATTAGTAGTACTTTATACTTGTTTAAACGTGGAAGAACTTTTTCGTGCGAGCAGCCGGCGTTCATAGATTTATAAGACGTTATCACTATATCATTTACATTTCCATAAAATATTTTCCTTCTCCGATAAAAAAAGTGCGTAAGCGACCGAATTTCTTAAACAGCTAAATCGGTTTAGGAGCTTCAAAGTATAGTAGATGATGATGATGATAGTAGACGAGTATCAATATTTACTAATTTATAATAATTTGAGTTAAAAATAAAGTATTAAACCAATAACGCCAAGACATTCGTTGGCGTAAATTAACGTACTCATTCATATGTACGTACGTTTTGTATGCTTGTCGATGTTTAACGTCAGAGGACGCAACAGTACAGTCACATTCCACATCATAGTTGGCAGGTCGCAATACGAATGGTGCAGCCCAAACTTGCGTATTGTCTCCATCGCGAGATTGAACGTAAAATTTACATACATCTAAAACTGTTATACACAACTATAAATTGTTACATATTGTACAATTGTTACCCTTAATTTATTCCCTATTTATGTATGTTTGTTTGCAAATACGCGTACTTAAATTACCAGAATTACATACAAATAGTGTATATTTTAGATACTTAATATACAGAAAGAAATAAATACATCATGTATTTTTATGAGTGCCAAGTTTCAATTAAATGAATTGAAAACAACTTAAACATAATATCGTTTTAACAATAAAAATGCTATTTATGAATAACATGTATTTAAAAGGTTTATTATTTAGGGATAACGTGACTGACATGCATGTCTCGGAAAATGTAGTATATAAATAAAAATAATTTTGCTCATGATTATCTGATAGGTGATTGGTTATTAGATGGTCTGCTTAAGATAAGGATGAAATTTGTAAATATTACGCGCTTCTGTTAATATTAATAATTTGCCCTCCCTTTCATTGCATTTCATTGAATGCATTTTCAAATTCGATTTTTGATATGTCGCCCTTTTGTAATGTGATTGATGACGTATTGTTTAACCTGACTTACAATTAGATCAATCCAATTGAAAATGGTTGGCCTTTGACTATCTATATCTTTATGGATCTGAAAATTCTCGAAAACAGAGAAAAGGTTTTTAACATTTTGACGTACGTTCACGTAACTCTCAAAACTCAATATGTTTCGGAGTAAATTACTGACAAGCAAGTGAAGCCTTCTAATATATCATATGTGAAAGCCAGGGCTAATATTATTTTAATTCTAAATAAATTAATATTATTAAGACTGTACTACTAATTTTATTCAAGCCAAGTATTAATATAATGTCGAAGGTGATACGAAAACCCCTAAGCGTGAACTATAAGAAAAATTGCCTATGTAATTCTTTGGATTTATAATAATTTAAAATTACACATATTTCTAATGGTTATTTACACGTTAAAATAAAGATCAACATTATTATATATTATAATTATTAAAGTAAGTATTTAACCATATAGAACCATATATGTAGTTTTTTAAACTTCTAAATTGTGTAAAACCGCTGGGAATATTATCACATTGGGAAGGGAGAAAGGATAGAAGATAAAATAAGGAGGAAAGGATAAATTTAAGGAAGAAGATAGAAGGCAGGATAGAGTGAACATTTGCAAATGAATAGTTCGAAAACAGGATAAACAGAAAACAGCTCTTATGCTGTTTTCGCAGTAGGATATTCTTGATTAAAGGTGTTATTTGCATTTATAATCTTTGAATAATTCAATTTTACTCTTCAGTGAAGGTTTTCTTTCAGTGCCACGTCGACAATTTAATTGTATTTAATTGCTCGGAAATATCACCATATGAAATATAATTATTGACATTTTATTGGAGTGGATATGCAGTGAGAGTTCTCTTTCTTCTTTAAGATTATAGATTTCTGTATAAGTTATTTGCGTTGTTCTGTATGCAATAATTATATTTTATACTAGTTTCCGGTTACTTATTAAATCAAAGTTAATTTAAATCTATCTATAAATTTAAATATATGTTTGTAAGCGATCCAATGGAAATACTATTAAGGTTTCATAAATGTTATTAATGTTCTATTTTACGTTCATTGTTGAACCTAACGTAGTATAAGCCGAATAAATTGACTTTAACACAGCCATCAAGCTCACAAAACTCAACGTAGTTACTCCACCAGCAGATAATGTTAACGTTTTCTGCGAATTTTTTAACATGAGCAAAACTGTCCTCATGTTAACATTATCAAAATTCTCCCATTTAGAATCATATACTGCGTTTTCAAATACATTACTCGCGTCTATCAGTCTCTGGCCTACTAAGCAGTCCATAGATACTTGCATAAGTGCATACGGTACTTGGAGATATGTGTTTTCTAGTCTACCCAGTAACTCAGCTATGAGACTGATTATGAGCAGCATGAATCCTATAGCAATCGCGCCTCTAAACGCATCCTCAATTTGCCCAATAAATTTAATATTCATCGTGTGACTCTTCACTATCCCTGATAATTCTCTTTTAACATACTCATTCATAACTCGGTTCTTAAAAACAAATGAGTTTGGTCTGTCTTCATTAGTATGTTCTTTTCTGTAATGTTCTTCAGCATCTTCCCAGATGTGTGTTATTTCTTCGCTTAAAGCAAGTAATTGGGCTTCAACGTAGCCGGTGATTACAATAAGGAATGCTGTTATATTTGCTGTTGTATAGACCGCAAATGTTATGCCACACAGCGTAACAAAATGACTTACTTCAAAGTTGGGCGACTCAATCATGGGTTCCAGGCCTGTTGAAAGAGAAAAAAACTAGGGTGCGGTTTATATATGTATTTATTGTAATGTTTATGAGGACAATTTTAATCTTTATAGTAGGTTCGTTTGACGTAGTGGTTGGTTAGGTCGTAACTTTGGTTTCGTAATTAATTTCTTTTGATTTAATAGGTATATTTAGGTCAATTATTTATAAATTTTATATCTTTGTATCTTAAATACTTTAAGGACTATCCTAATCCTGAGTGGATCAATTTTCAAAAACCCAATATTACAAACTTCGACTTACTTCTAATGTGTCCCATCCACATAAAAAATATTTTTCCAAATTTTTGGCTAGTCTGCCAGACGCATTTGTCAGTTGACTAGGATTCGCTATCTACTTTTTCAAGCAATGTAATAATGTACTTAAAGGCAATAATACAAATAGAGATTAATATATATTTGACTTACCATATAAAACGAGTGAATCATCAACCAGATGACGTCCGGGCGTGACAAAGGGTTTGCCGCCGTATGTGATACCATTACTGATGATGACCATCCAGAATATTATAGCTCGCTTTTTCACAACCCTCAAAGCTTTTTGGATGTTTTTGGCGAAGCGACTTCCCTGATTCACCGTTGAGTCGTAGAGCAAATAGTCTTCCACCAGATCTTTGACTAAATTTCTACAATAAAACAAATAAGACTAAAGATGAATACATAGGGGAATACTAAACTTGAGGCATTCCATGGAAACAGTGAATAATTCCATCGTTATCGAACAAAGTAAAACTAATAGATAAGATTAATATCTACAATACATAATAAATAAAATATACGTTAATACTAATATAAGCAAATATTGAGAATGATACTAAGAAGTAAAACCCTCCTGATAACCAAAAAAGATTCCAACAAACATAAAAAATACCACCTATTGAATTGATAGAATCAGTACTTTTTGTGATGTCAGTTAAAAACAGCGCTAGATGTGGCCCTGGAATAGGATCGAAACTAGTCTGGGATTAACCTGAAATAACATGAGCTATAAACAGTCAGCTATAAACGTGGTTATAAACAGAACAAACATGTAAGCGTCTACTCATGAAAATTTTACCGATAAAATATAAGACTAACTTGTTGACAATCATGTACACCAGTTTGGTGGTGCTGATCTCGCTGGAGAGTCCTAGAGAGAGGTACACCATGGCGGCCACGACGTCCCCAGTCGCCGGGCACACCACGAAGACGAACCACACCATGGAAACCACATACACATAGATGTAGCCGACGGCTATCACCGTAGCCAGGATATAGAAGATGATTGGAACACCTGCAACAGAAAATATCATGTTTTATATGGAAACTGTTCTTTGTAATATTAGTAACGACTGACACGTACAGCGGCATTGAGAGACGTCGTCAGAAAAATATGGCGTACCTTTTATCAAAAAAAAATCCGAGGGATATAAACAATATTTTCATAATACGTATATGTATAATGGAATAAAAGAGTAGTAGACGAGCAAAACCGTAGTAGGTAAAAAGTAGAAAAAGGTAAATTGTTTTCAAATAAATACATAATTCATTCAGTAGCTTTAGACCTCGTCTTCATATATTTATACGTTAAATATCACTACAATCTATAAAAATTGCAACAGACAAAAAAAAAACCAAAGCCCGAGTGTTCTTGCGGGATGCTCTCAGTTTTGGCCATGTTCCGATCCGGTGTAGATAAAAAAAAACATATTGACAACTAACTCACACGGCGCACTTCGTACTGCCTCAACGTCCCACAACATTTTTATTTATGAATCGATTTTTATGAAATAAATACTAAATGTTAAGTGAAGTGAATATATCGTCAAAAAATACATCAGTGAAAACCGCTGTCAAATCGGATCAGTCGTTTCTGAGATTAGCGTGCATAAACGCACAGACAAACAGACAAAAATTCTAAAAATCATTTTTTTATTAACACCCCTAAAACAGATATTATCTGAGATATCGTATATACGGACAGCAATCACTTACAGATTCATTATATGTATAGATTTGTAAATAACCAGTTATGCCTACACAAAATAAATGCTTCACGACCTTTGTTGGCGTTACATGCACAGAGATGTTTTACTAAAATTATACGCAGATTTTTTTTCTCTCTTTGCCTATCTTATTATTTGCCATGTCCACTTTCTTTATGTTATGTGTCTGCATCATGTCTGTGAATAAATGTATTTTCTTTATTTCCTTTATTTGAATTTGAATATACGTACGTTTTATTTTTTTGTCGATGTTAACAGTCAGAGGGCGCAGCAGTACCGTCACGTTCCACAGCATGGTCGGCAGGTCGCAGTACTCCAGCCCGAACTTGCGTATTGTTTTTATCATGGCTCCCAACCATTAACTTACCTACAACTATTATATATTTAGCACAGGATGATATACGCTAAAATCAAGGGATGTATTAATTTAAAAATACCATTTATAATTATGCACTTTTTGGATTTAGTTGAAGAGTTCTGTTCAATGAAAATATCGTTACATTAAATAATCTGTATACAGTATTTATTTACTATGCAAAAATATGCGTTGTTTATTGTCACCCATGTGCGTACATAGAAAAATAGTTTTTTTTCATCGCACGGTCATAATTCAAGGCTAATGGTTTTGTCAAGCTAAATATTTTTGATTTTTGGTTCACGATCGACGTAAAAATATTAGGTATAACCGTTGATAACTGGGAGGAAAAAAGACCTATGTATAAAAAAATATGTTTAGGTATTTAATACGTTGACGTCAAAACTCTACATTGACACGTGACTAGAAAAAATTGCCGCTTTATCGTCTGCTACCATATGAGGTTAAACACAAATATGTACATATTTGCATAATAATATAAAAAGGACATAAAATTTGTTTGATCGTTAGTAAGAAGTGACCAAAAATCCTTGACTACTTGACTACTTGTCTACTAAAGATCACATAGGAATATTGGATGATCTTAGGTTTGGGCCTGGCCTTTGAAAGGTCATCTACAGATATAATTTTCTCTTGTAAGCGATGATTACTGTGTCATTATACTCGTACGCCCAATTTACTTTTGATACCTGAAATTTTCATTGGTTTCTGGTATTTTCTCTCGAGCAAAGTCGCAAACATAGCTAGTACTTAATAGGTGGCGACTTGATGTTGGTAGTCGATGTTTGCTTTCTAGCGACGTTACTTGATCCACACGGGATAACAGTCCATTAATGACTACTTGCGATATTTACTTAAATATTGTTATTCAAAGAACTAGCTACGTACGACTTACGACTTTGCCTACATTATAAAGTAAATAAACAACAAAATCTTGGGTGATTTCCCCTAGAAATATAATCAACCCCTCTTTTACTCCTTAAGGGATCGAATCTAGGGGGTCTCCTAGATGGTTCTTATTTCTTGTTTGACCCAGTAGATGGCGCTGCTGAGTATTCTATTCCTTACATATTTTGTATAAAATGTTATGTCCTCTATAAACTCCTAAAATCTTTCAGTGAAAGTTCCGACAAAATCGGTCCAGCAGTTCCAGAGATTTCCCCGTACAAACAGAATGACAAATAGACAGAAATTTAAAAAATGGTTGTTTGGGTATTTGTCGTGAAAATAACGTGTGTACACTTGAAAAAACCTAAGTAAGGTTTTAGAGAATTTGTAGAGAGTGCAGACCGTAACAGCTGTAAATAAAAATATAAAGTTCTGATAGCTTATAACAATGACACCAACAATTATCGAAATGAAAACTATGCTGCTATTTCTGTGTCATCTATAATCATCTATAAATAATAATTGAACAAAATAAATAACGGACGTAATCATCTCAGTATGTAGTATCTTATTTATGATACGTACTGTCATAATTTTTTTCTTGCCGTGTTCTTTTGTTTCAAGGAATACACATTGATGTTAGATATGTGGTTACCATAGGCATATTATTCTATAGAATAGTATTCCATGTATTTAATATGAGGTACGTCGAAGGTCTATCAAAAATCTTATGTCGACTCATTGGTTATATTTAACTAGGGCACTAAGACCTAATTTTTAATGTTTGGTGGGGATCTTCATGAACAGGGGTGATAGATAATAGTTGGCGTAGAAGACTGAAATAAATGTTGTAGATATAGGTAGCATTACTTACATGGAGCTAGAAACAGACTGTGACCTTATGTGTGATGTTCAGTGGAAATTCTTCAAAAAAGAATGACAAATAATACTAACAGTTGACACCCCATCCGAAATTCTATATAAATGCATTGCTTACATTGATTAGGGCGCAAGGATTAATGTTTAGTGAACATCTATCTTCAAAAAAGTGACGATCTATTATTTATCATTAGTGGATATTTACCTAAATATGCGTTTACACTTCAAAACTGCCTCTCCAACTAAGTAGCTCTAACATAATGCTTCAAATTTGATCGCGTTATGCAAGTGTGTCTCCTATACATAATTTAGTAGCCCATCGTTACCTAAAGGTGTTGTTTGCATCAATAATTTATACATAACAAGTTCCAGGCCACTGAGGCACAAATCAAGACTTTCTTTGAGTGATACGTCGACAACTTAATTAAGTATAATTGTAATAATGTCACTATTACACTTAATTGCTGGCTAAGGTTATCAAGCTTCATTTTCTACTTTATTATGTAGGTTATACTTTTAATGTTAATATCTATTTCTTATGTACATTTTAGCCCTCTCCCACTCTTTCAAGCGTGCGCAAACAGTAAAATCTTGTATATTCGCTCGCCGCTCGTACTAGTTATATAAACTGACTATTTAAGAAGCGGTCGATCTTAGTATTATCATTATCACTTGCAGTATTGCCCAGCGATATTTGTAAAATGGTACGTAAGTCATAATCTTAAGTTATAAACTAGATTTCTTCATGTGCTATTTTTACGACACTAATATATCTAAACTACCATTTTTTAAATTTCTTTCTATCTGAGAGATGTCGCTGCTTCGATTTATAACTTGTTAAGTCGGTCACTAACTACTAAAGACAGGGACGGGGACGGAGACGTGTGACAGCCTAATGATTCTGAGGCGGTACGAAGTGCGCCTGTTTAGCTCGTTATAAATATAATTTCTTGGTTAAGTGTTTCACGCGTTCACTTCGTTTAGCTTTAGTGGTTTTTGGGATAAGGTGATAGAAGTTTCTATTGACCGTTACTAAGTTCTTATTAATAGGTACTTGTAAAAGAAGTGGACTATGTAATGTAGCGTATTGCAATTTTCTAATAATTAATTTTCTTTCTGTTGAATTCTACTTGAAACAAACACTGATAATGTAAAGTATTGAGTATGATTTTAGTAGTACCTACAAACATTCTTTTGTTTTTCGTTTGAACTCGATTCTCATGTAATGAAGCAATCCAAATTAAGCGGGCGTTCAACTTACCAACGTTCGGATAACCTACACTCTACTGTACTAGTACTGACATTCAATTTCTTGTAGATGCTGACGGTGGCTCTGGTGTCCTTGCTGGTGGCGTGTGGCATGTGTGTGTACTCGTGGCGGTGGCGACGCGCGCGGCAATGTCTGGCCACCCTCCCGACGTATCCTCAGCTGCCGTTGATAGGCAACTGCCATCAGTTCTATGGAGGTGGAAAAGGTAAAACAGACCACCTTTCTTTATATCTAAGATTTTAGCAGTGGTTTCGTTCGCATTAGTAGGAGGCACTTGGACGTACTAAACCCATTTCTTATTCGGATTGCGTTAACGGCCTTCCGGAAACGTATTGTTTCCTGGATAGAAGGTAGTTTGTATTTTCTGTACACCTTGTGTGTTTAAAATTCCAAGGTCTCTCTTGACCTTCAATCTTATTGAATAATTAAGATGTATAACAGAAAACTTACTTCAAAGGTTTAAATTTTATTTTAACGATAGTGTTAAAAGAGTTTTAACTCAACAATGTTAAGTCGACCCCATTCGGAGACCCGCTTCAGAGAGAACTCGATCTCAGACACAAGTCGGATTCGACTTTCCTTCATTAGTGTCTGAGAGGGCTTCGCACGTCCTACGTAAAATGCATTTCCCGTGCTGCCATCTGAATAGCAATGAATGCCATTGCAAAACTGTAGCATATCATTTGATAGCGCAGACTCCTCAACTCTTTTTTGTTTTTATATCTGCATGCGTCCGCCACGAACTTTATATGTCGTTCCGATAAAAAGCTTGTTTGTCAGTGGCATAACCTATCAGGTAGACCGTAGGATATTTATTTCAAAATTGTTATTATTTAAATTACAAAGCCTCTTCCAGATATCGATTTCTAATTAGTTAAGTCGGTCAAAACTACTAGGGACAGGGACAGGAAAATGATTCTGACGCGGTACGAAGTACG
>DWNJ01002125.1:0-10935 GCA_018250275.1 Udranomia eurus
CACAGTAAATAAGTACCTGCAAGTTAAACAACCATGAAAAGTAGGTAAGATACCTGACTGTTTATTATTATTACCGTTGCAGGCAAATAAAAAGTATCTAAAATAAACTAATTTATATGATAATTTTGATCTTCCAGGATAATTAAGATAGTCAACTTAAATAAAACACAGTTTCCAAATTCCATGGTTTTATTATAAATATAATTCAAATTTTTATTTGTCTAAATGGAGCTTAGCTCATAATGAAAACTAGCTTTCCAAGCTAAACAATAATTTAATTATATTCTTTAAATCTATTTTGCACTTAACTACATACATTGGTATATGGTACTGGGTTTCCTTATTTGTTTTTCAACACTTTTACAAAATTATAATACAGATTTCATTTTGAAAATATTCATCTCCGAATTTGAGTTCTTTTATATTTGGGTAAATCTGAGAAGTTAGATTAATATCAAATATTATTTCAAGAGGTATTTATAGTAAGGTTATTTTGGCTTAAGTTCTTCTGCTATTTAATAATATACATCCATTCAAAGTTACCCAAATTGAAAAGACTGTTTCTACTATAAGATACACTCTCCTAGAATCATCTTTATATTTAAATTCAATAAATAACGGTTCATTAAAATTTTAAACGCAATGTAAACCTTCAACTTTTTCTTTGCAGTAAAGACATATATTTATAACATTAAAAGACAAATAACATTAAAATCTTTCACATCCATACCAATATTACTTAGATTCGGCTCCTATAATCATTCTTACATCTAGGTTCCAATGAACCTGACTGTATTCTAATTATATTATCGTTTTTGTAAATAAAAACGAAAAAGTTCGTTGTAATATGCAACTTAAAATACCTAATGGCTAGAAATATCATTACGCTGTAAAAAGCTTGCCAACTACCGTTTCAAGGCCCAAAAATGCGTTTAATTTGTGCTTATATTAAAATGTACCTACTCTATTGCATGTTTAAAAGGATCTTGTAGCAACCATATCAAAAATACCGAACTACGAGTATCAAGAATATTTTAGCTACGAACGTGATTGTGTAAGAATAAAAACAAATTACGCTTGTAAAAAACTTTATGATAATTGATAACTTCCCCCCATTTTCTTTTGTTTTTTTATTTACTCTGCGACGCAACGTGCGTCGTAATAAACTATAAAATAACAACGCCGAACTTACAATGTTAAATAGACCTAGCCGTGACGCGCCGAAAGTTATTATTTTTGGGAAAGACATTATAAAAGATAGACCAACAATACAATACTTTCGTAATAAATCCGTTTCAATACATTTTTACGGGGGGAATGAGCGTGGAGCGTGAATGAAAATGAAAATACATAAGGGAATATACATCTCTCGCTTGCGTAAACACGACTACGCTTCGTTTGTTCTCGGATGCACTTTATATAGTTCCCTTTCTTTTACTCAACGTTGTAGTAAAAACATATTTTTAATTAATCAATAAATACATTTAAATACTACTCACTTGTAATAAATAATATTACTTTACGATTTGCTTTGCATCCCTGTTCGGTTGTTACACCACATCACCGAACAATTAGGCATTATTAAGCCTTTTTTCGCAATTCTTGGTATTGTTTCCTGTTCGCTGACCGATTGTACACTGAACAGACGTTTACTTGCCGGTTTGCCGCCGATTTGCGAGCAGCGGGCTTGCATTCGAATTATGGTTCGAGGGCAAACGTAGCGGGCAAGCGGTTCGACCGAGGGTCTATCCCTTATAATGTATTTGCTTTTAAAATTTTACTGTATTAACAATATTTTCAGGACAGATTATTTATAGAAAATAACTGATGTGATGTTAGAGAGATTTGGACAAATTAACGTTTTACTCCTTTGTGAATTAAATAATAAGCTAGGGAAGATTATTGAATATTTAAAATATGAACTACTGCTAGACTTTTTTTTAATGAAGTGTTACATAAAACCAAATAAAACCCACATTTTCATCAACGGGAAAGATTTTAGGTACAAAGCGTGCCAGAGGATATTTCATTGCAGTTTTATTAATTGTAATTTAAGAATATAGAATATTTTTTTATTAAGTCGTTAACAATAAAATTGACCTACAGTTTAATTATTGACCTTAAAATAAGCTACTAATTATGAGTAATTAACACTCAAATTTTAAATAGTAATGTGACAATGTAGGATAAAGATTGCGGTGAATTGTTTGTATCAATAAAATTAGCTTTAACTATCCGTATTATTGAATTCGCTTAACTTTTAGTAATTAATCTTTTAATACCCTAATGAAGCGACTTTGTACTAAATCTTTTGACAATAATAACGTTATTTTCTAAATTCTAATGACCACAATAGTATCTACATTTTGTTATTGTTACTTCGTTACCGATCTTAACCCATAATTACAACTGTGCCCTGTTGTCAAATATCATATCATATGATAAGATATTATGTAAGATACAATAAGATAATATGTGAAGATAAATGTACAAAACTAAGTCATAGATAATCCTTTACCTCGATTTTATTTAATATTTCTTTCTTTCGCCAGTTTACATGCCTAATGTTGCTGCGGGATCAGAATTAAATTTAAATTACTGTAAATACTCACATAGTGCGGCTATTATAAAGAGCAATCGATTTGTGGCTATAGTGGCACTAACAATGAGTTAAATGATTTAAAAAAGTTATAAATCATTACATTAAAGTATTGTTAATTCTCAATAAAACAATTATTATTGCCTAACAATTTATTTATTTGGTAGTAGATTTTGATCATCAATTTGATCATCGCCGCTAGTATCTAACGTCGGACATTCACGGATACCGATTGTAGCAGGTGTACCTTTGAGGTTATTGATATCTCTTATTTTTGAATTGGAAGGAACATCGATAGGACTTATAAAACGAAGTGAAAATTTGATCCAATATCTTTTACAATTTTTCATTCTCGCGCTAACAAATAGGTGTGTATTGTTAAGTTATTTGAGAGGAATATTTACTTTTTACATTTCTTTGAGTTTCAGACATAATTTTCCGAAATTACTTGGAGTTTTAGTAATTTGTTAAAGGTTGTGAATTTATTTTTATATCGATTTTGCGACAACATTGGCGACTTAAACATTATACATAATTTTTTAGGTACTTCTGGTATGGTGATTTTGTCTTTTAAATTGTGATATGTATTGTGATATGTAGAAAACTAGAGATTTAAACGGAAATCACAGTAAGTAATGTGTAAACTTGGATCATACAATACCATAGAATAATATCTATACTGGGCATAGATAAAAAAATGAGATATAGGTACATATTTTACTTTGGAAAAAAAATTGTCTATTGTCTTTGGTATATAATTATATGGTATATAGACCGAGCTGCACCAGATTTCAGATCCGATAAAAACCAACTTGTATATTTCCTTGTTGCAGAATGTGGACCCATGATACCTATATGTAAATGTTATGTTTTTAATCCATTCAATATATGATAATTAAATCGAAATGTAATATTGTGACAGATTCGCAATAATAATGGCGTTCACCAATTGTAAACTTTTGTAAGTAATCAATTCTTAGTAACTTTTTAAACATGAACACGAAGTATCACATCACTAATATGTAATACTTAAAGTAATTGGCAGTTTAAGATTTGTGGCACTATCTAGGTACATGTATTCATAATTTCCTTTTAAGTTGAACTGTAGCTTTTAACAGAGAGGTATGTATAAAGTTAAAACCATCTAAGTTAAAGTTCTACATTTAGGGAAAATAAGTGCTACGACGCGATCGTTGACAAGATTTAGTAAATTAAGCGTTAGAATTACCTAAAAGACTACTACATAAGTAGGAAAACCCTATGTATATATTTACGTATGTACATTAATTAGAAATATTGGAACACGATAGACTTCGATGCCCGTTACGTTATGCTTTGAAGACAAGAAAAATATGAAAGCTGCCATTAAAACACCTTTTATCATTTTCTATGGCATTATTAAAATATACAAAAAATAAATTGAACAATTTTGGCGAATTGATTTTCGAATTGCAAAATAGACGAAAACGTCAATAACTAGAAAGTAACTGACCGTCAGAAATGTGATCAAGTTAAAGGTATATAAAAAAATCATTGCTGAGTCCCGATTTTAGTCCACAAAAAAAACAACGCTTCATCAAAAGATCCTGTGGAATTCTTAGCGCACTAATCTTTTATAATCTTTGTAGCATTCTGTCTTTCATTGCGTACCTTGTGTAATAAATGCAAAAGTCTATGATGCACATTTATATATCTATCATCTAATTGGATATAATATGGGTGGCCTCAAAGCGAATATTTGTGTAGAGTAGGCAAGGAGTAAAATAGCAGTTCACAAGATTTTTCTCAGGCTGGGGCATCCTTATAAAATCTAGATCTTTGGTCCATTTGCGTCACAATTTGTGTTGCGTTGACATTATCATAGTATCATTGAGACATCTTACCACTGTCATTAGGAGGATTAGAGCCTCCTAATTTTTTTAACGAATTTTACCGAGAGGCTAGTTCTAATAAGTACTTAAACTGGTATTCAATCGAAGCCTGTCTTCACGCCGTAACGTAGAAGTCCTGCTTGGTTTTTCCGAACAACATTTTTTAGGTCCATGACAACCTTACCACCTAATTAATGAACAAACCTTTGGTATAATAAATAACCGCTAGCTACTCTACTTATCAGGTAGAACACGCAAGCTTCAAGAATTAAATGCTAGAATACAAAACACTTTACTGACTCAACCAACGATTATACACTATTATATGTTAAAACCAATCTGGTGCATGTTCTGCTCACTTACAAACACACGTCACAACTTAGACTAGCGTAAGATGTCCCAAGGTTACAGCACAACACCGAGGCCGTCGAGGCCCGAGGCCCTCTACTAGAACGTCTGTATGGGTCGGTATAGCCCCGTGTACCCGCAGAGGCGCGCGCGCAACGCCGTCACCAACATGGCCGCGCCGGACAAGTCGTCCAACAGGTTGGCGCATTCGCACACAAGCAGGTACATCTTGTCGCCGTGTGCTGCGACCGACTTGTGCAGGGCTATCTTCCTCATGCCTACGGAATGTGGTAGATGGCGGTACAGCATCCGCGCCCCGGTCCAGTACAGCCAGTTCCTCTCGAAACGTTCGCCGTCGTCGCCTTCGAACACCTGGAATTAGGCCGAAGAAGATCTAGTTAAGACAAAGGTTGAGTATACATTTGTCGATATTTTATTGTGCCTAAAATAATATACTGTTTGCCGTTGTTCAGATAGTTTGTTGATAAAACATTAATTCATCAGACCTTAGATTGGGGTCTACGTGTATAGATTAATTCCAAGTTTAAAAATATACATTGTTTTTGCGTTACTAAAGCCTTTGATAGATTGATGGGTTTAATCTGTAAACGAACAACAACAAACATACAAAAGAGGCAACCATACCTTATAAACACTAATGATAAATCCAGTATTTGGCGTGTGCGACTTCTTCGGACCACCAGCTAAATCGTTGAAAGGCGGTCTACAGATCATTGCTACTTCGCTATATAAGTCTAGTGTGTGAGCAGCCGAGTACCGAATGGTCTTCGGATCGAACTTGGTCAAGGAAGCGCATCTCATATTATTGTAGAAAAGCAAAGGATCGGTTTGAGTCGTATTTATCACATAGTACGATATGAACGGAAATTCCGCGTTTTTCTCCATGTTGGCTAGGAGCATTCCTCCCACCGCCGTGTTGGCTTGCGCGACGTCGTTCAGCAGTTCCCCAGCTGCCGTCTTCTGTTTGATCAGTGGCTTGGCCAGTGGTGATTCTAATATAGGCTCGATGGGTTCTAAAGGACTCATTAAATGTGCGAGGATGCAGAGTTTGGGGTCGGCCACTTCGAGGATGCTTAATGAGCTGGGGACGTTCTTTGTTGTCATTCCTTTTTCTGGCGTCGGCGGTGGTACTGGTAGCTAGAAATATTATAAAAAGAATATTAGTCATTGGTTTTCATCGTCTTTATTAACTGAATTTAGCTAGTACTTGCTGGAGATAAAAACCAGTTCATTAGGAGCACAGTATTATTCTAAAAAGTCTGCCTCATTAGGGCACGCTCACTTTGGACGCGTTTTCGTACGAATTTACTCAAATTATCTAGTTGTCAAAATGATGCTAAAAATCTTGAGAGCAATAAATTTTACGAACTTAGCGTAAAATTTATTGCTCTCAAGATTTTTAGCGTGGTGTGCAAATATGATGTTTAGACATAAATAGTGGCTTCATAGTAAGTAAGAAATTAAATTAAATGTACAAATCAATTAAAATGCATAATAAAAAAATAAAAAAAAAATGTTCTCATTTTCACTGTCATTTAAGAATTGATATTCTTTAGCTATATCATCTATCTGTATCAGCTCTATATCTGATGTCGATATTCTCTAGGTGTATATCATATATATCACATGTTTCTATGCTAATGTGTTTATGGTAATATAATTTAAATTATGTCAGCCTCACCGGGACGCCATCAGGCAAAAACCGCTCGAGCGCATGCGCGGGTATGACGAAGCAGTCTCTTTCGAGGGTTGCCAGGGAGACGGGCTCCGTGCGCCTGCGCTGGTCGTTGTTTGGACGTTCCCAGCGGAGCAGCGACACCGAGGGCTCCCGGGTCACCAACGGCTGAGGGGGCTCCGGCTCCGGGCCCGAGCCGCCGCCGAGGACAGGACCGCATCTTTCTGGAAACAGATAACGGAGGAAATACTATTATGATACTGATGTATCTAGTGATATTCGTTGTCAAGATTTAATCTTCCCTATAGATGTTATGGATATTGTAAATCCGCTCGTCCAATCCAATCTAAATTATTCAGAAGTGGCACAATCCTTTGCATACAAAAACGTCAATTCAGTTTCCAGCTGAAATTATAAAATCATTTTGCTTGGAGCGACAATTGCGTCTTTCGATGCGAAGTTGGCTAATTTTCTTACGATCGAACATAGTGAATGGGTGCAGAAACCATTTCTATAATACCTTGATCTTACTGCTAAGTTTTGTAGCAATGTAGAGCCAAATATAATCGTGACCCAAAATGCCCACGAAAATAGCTTTTACGTGTTTCTATTGCATGTTCTCCACAGGTATGTTGGGTGTGACGTTAATTAAAGTGTCATTACAAGGTACTTGTGTAAGAGGCGTGGAGGTCGCGTTTTGCAACGAAATAAATCTGTAAATACGTAAATCATGATTATGTACGTATGTATGACATACGAATGTGTATGTAATAGACATAGGTACATTTATTCTTTATTACTGAGCACACGCTTAGAAGTTTTGGCGGTAATTTTGCTAAGTCTAGATACGTGTAATTTTTTATATTTTCCACAGAGTTAACCGTGCTAACCGTCTATCCTGCAGCGCATATATCGCATATATAATAGGTATATGTCAATCAACTGTTTATATTATCGGGATAGTATTGCACAGTTATAAATATCTGTTCCTGTTATTGCACTCATTTCATAGCTATTTTAAGATTAGTGTTAGTTAACATTGGGTTGCACTGTTGGATGAATTACCAATGCATTCATCTGATTTACTGTTTATAATAAATCTATGCTCAAAGCGATGTAGGTATATACTTATATTTAACTGAATATTGATCTATGAATATGTAATCTAAGAATCTGAATTATACGCACTTCTAATTGTTGTATCATTATGAAACTTGGAAATATTTAGATTAGACGACAATAAAATATTATGGTACTATCGAGCTGGTCTGATGATGGAATTGGAAGGTGGCTGATGGAACCTTGGACTGCCTACTAGCCAAAATATTGAGTTTGGGGTCCTTACATTCGTCTTAACATATTTTGTCCATTTTTCCTGATGACGAGGATATATGATTATTGTGGTACCATTGAGTTGGTCTGATGATCGGACTGAAAAGCGTGTTTTTAGTTCTTAAACCTACATATTAAATTATCTTCTTTAAGTCTTTGAATGGACTAGCTTCTTATAAATAAACTTTCACTGTTTTAATATTTAGTAGGGAGATATTCGTACCTACACTTGGACTAGAACACGAATCAGAGCGACATAACTCACAATGAACATTTTCATATATAAACTTTTTCAAATAAATGTCTGCTATGCTCAAAATATGTTATGCGCTATATTACAATATAGCGCATTACAATGAATAAAAATTTGGTCGCTTTCGAAGACGATTAGTAGTTTTTTTCCTGTTGAACCAGAAATGTGGATGCCGAAGTCTCATACTGGCATGAAAAAGCTACATTCATGCAGTAGTTTTATTTCCTAATTGAATAATAAACATCCATAAACAAAAATTTATAACAGTTACATTTGCTGCTGACAGAAAACACTTGTTTTGTTTTGTTTATCACCAATACGTTAAAAAGTAATAAGAAATTACTTACTGGAAGACATTGTACTAATTTTCTAAATTACTTCTTTATGTGATCTAGTATTACGTACTATCTTCTCAATGAATAAAGTTTTAAAACACCCATAGAGAAGGAATCCCTTTATGTCATCACAGCACTATGAAATAGACGTTAATGTATCACCACTTCAAGATTAATTACTGTTGCCGATACGATAACAGAATTGGGTGAAGATGAGTTGTCAATCTGCATCGTATTTATAGTGTTTGAAGAGAATAGGGAATGTCGAGTTGGCTGAACGAACAGGAAGATCTTTGGACAAAGATTTGGAATGCATATGATGCATATTCTTCCATCTCTCTAACTATTAAACTCAAGATATACTAAGTTGGTGTCAAATTGGAGTGTAATAAACAAAATAAGTGCCTACATTGAATACCAGAAACCAAAAAAATGCAAAGAAATAACTGTAAACAGTATCTAACATACAAGGCATCAACCTCCCTCATAATTCGCTGACAATCCTGAACATCGAAAGCCCGTATTCGAGCGCGGAAAAAAATAAAAACAAACTTGGCATGTCCGCCCAAACAAACCGGAAACAACCGGACACATCTGACAGTTTATAATTAAAACACAAATACAACTGAAACGAGCCTACGAGTGATTACACGAAACATGTGTTTGACGTCACGCCACGTCCAAACATGACTTTACCTGTGTCGTTGTACTGTGTGCTGGACCTGGGCGCGGAGAAGAACAGGTGGGTCCTGTAGTGGTGTTCCTCCATGCAGGAGTATCTGTCGCGGTCGCGGCGCTTCGCGTTGCGGCCTGCCCCGAGCGCCCCCTTCGCTTTACCCCCGCCCCCGCCCACCGACACCGTCTTCTCCGTGCTGAAGTTCTTCCGAAACATCAGATTCATCTTGGAAGCTTGCCACGTGCCGTCTCGCTCTAACTAACCCGCCGCTAATTTTCTGTCTAACTAATTAGACAAGCCAAGAAATTAAGCCGGCTATATTCAGACGCGTTGCTTCTCCCTCCAACCGTCTTATTTTGGTTTCTATTTGCACGTTACTGCTTGGTTAGACGTGAACCAGACGCAAGATGAACACAACATTATTGCATATTTTACTATTAACATTAATGATTAATACAGCATAATCGTAATGTCTTAAAACTGTAGTAGTAAATACAGTACAGTAAATTACATAGTCTTGTAATTTGTATAGTGGGTACATAAAGGAGGTAAACCGAGGTGCAGTTTGTTGCCTACGAGTATTCTATCCTGATTTGCATACTTCTAGTTTATACATAGTATCGAGAAACACAGTACAACTGTAATCTCTATTTGGAATTGGTGAGAGAGGTACACGTGAATCAAGAATCAAGAATCACGAATTAAATCAAGAAGAAAAAAAAATATGTGGTCGCGACTTAAGACTACAATAATTATTTTATCTTAATTAAAAATGTTTTCATATTTATTTCAAAGACGCTACATTCAATAGACACCTTTGACCTATATAACTTTTAATCATACCTGCTTCTATCTTATACATCTTTAAATCGCATCTCATATCTGTCATTTAAATTGAACTAAAAGACGTCATTACGTATGAATCTAAACGTAGATCTAAAGAAATGCTAAGTGCATGTTGCGTTTAACTCCGGAACGTGCTCAAAGTTCTTTCACGTCAAAGAGAAACTTGGTACGACTTGAAAAGAACCTATTAAATTTTATATTCCTCAGAAAAACATCTGATTTTAGCTTTCATTCATATAGTACACAACATAGGTAAATTCCAAATATACCAAACTTAAAAAAATCCATTTCGCAAGGGGCTAAAAACTTAAATTTTGTTTTATCGAATGGATTGCAATCAACAAATTTTATTAACATCCCAAGGATGACCTTTCATTGTGTTCCACTTTTTGTGGATGAACCTAATTGTCTAATTAAATTTCATCTAAGATCGTACGAACGCATTGATGAGACAAGGAAGAGTTCCTTATAATTTGAATAATTAAAAAAAAACCTTTACACCTATGAACTAACAAAATTGGTTTAAAAAAGAAAAGGAAATGTACAATTTATTTTATTTTTAATAAGCTCGCTACTATTATATTTTCCTAAAAGAACCATTTGTTGTCACGCAAATCTACAACCGGGAGAAGTTCCGTATCCCCATTCCTTCACGTTTCTTTAATGTAAGTAACGGAACTATTATATACTAGCAGCTCATCCCGGCTTCGCACGGGCATAATAATATATTAAAAGAAAATACACAATGTTTTACAGTGAGTTTCTAAAAAATTAACAATCATTGAAAACAAAAAACTAAGATATTAATTTTTTTTTCTGAATATATTTTCATAAACATTTTTTTGTATTTACATTATTTTTTGATAGACGATTTTTAGTTTCTGATGAAGATTCTCCATTTTGACGTATTTTTGATGCCCTAGCCTGGGAACTATTTCTAGAAAGTTGAGATCTTGATCTTTTGGGCATTTTAAAATGA
>DWNJ01002126.1:0-10934 GCA_018250275.1 Udranomia eurus
CTTGACACTTATCGCTATATTTTGGTCAATTTACACAATATCTTTATAAAGTATAGCCTATGTGCTATTCTGTTGTCTAAGCTACATTACTGTAAAGTTTTATCTGAATCCATTTAGTAGGTTTTATGTGAAAGAGTAAAACACATACTCGCATACATTGCTGCTAGGGTTATATATTTTTTTCTATATTTTGTATATTTTTTGGGGTGAGGGTCTAGTCATTCCCCCTCCCTCTTCAGAATGCCACTGTGAAGGGTAAAATCGTTTTTTTTTCAACCAGATTTTTTTGTAACGTAACGTACGATGTATCGATAGTTCGATTGGTTATCGATTTACATCACTAAAATCAAGTCGAACTGGTCTGAATCCAGTTTGGTCGGCGCTGCCGGTTCTATCCTAAGGACCTTAGCCCTTAGGCATGCGTAACTTTCTTCTAACCGCTTAAAACAAGATCTTATTCAATCTACTTTAGATTACGCAATACTAGCTTGAGCCTGCGGCTTTTCCCGCGTTATATATAATGTAATATAGAATGGCAGGTTTTCCCACTTACTCGACACATATCGTTTATTATTTTATTATATTACTACTTTTACATATAAATCCGTTAAATAGTTTTAGCGTGGACAGCGTTGTGAATAACAAACATTTTCACGAACTCTCCCATTTCTAATATTAATAGGATTAGGATTAGAATTACTAGGATTGGAACTTACATTTCTAGAGATGGTTAATAAAAAACAAAAACAATTCACTATGTTTTAAAAAGTGTAAAAAATGAAAAAAATCGGTGCAGTAAAATATTGTTTTTTTTTAACCAGCATGTCTACACATAATAGTAACTTCTTTAACTCCTCCAGCTAAGCTCGGCGTGTTAGGAGTGGGTTCACGTCAATAGTGCAATGGAGTGAGGATCGATCTGACTGAATCTGAATCGTGACTCCGAAACCTATCAAGTCTATTGTTGCTTATTTATTATAATTTTAGACACTTAAAACATGTTCATATTTTTTATTTAGACGCAACTAATACATGTTAGGTACCCAGTTGACAACAACGTTAGGAACGCTAGGAGATTCCTAAATACTATACTACGTATGTTTATTACCAAGACACAATAATAATTTCTACGTTATAATTAATTAGTAATTACTAGGCCTCGTGCAGTCGTAGTTTTAATTAAAAACCAACCGGACATTTTTAGAATTCAAGCCAGAACAAGAAAAATCGCTCTACTTTTAAAAATTGTATGTCAAATAACAACCGTATAGAAATTTCCCGCTTTCAAAAGTATATATTTCGTCCCAAAACGTCTTTAAGCCGTTCATATAAAGCATAACATAATGCCTTTTGGATCTAAAGTGGTTAGATTCAAAAGTAGTATACCAATTTCAAATCGAACACAAAATTCGTTTAATTCCAAAACGGCATATCCCATACAGAATCGTTCAGCTCATACGACTTTTCGCGTCTAGATACACATTGCGCAAAAGTAGTATACTATTTTTTGGCATCCATCTTAAAAGGACGTAAGTGAATGGGTTTATGGGGGATTGTAAGGCGTTTTTCTTACGAGTTAAAGCGACACTTAATTTGGAATTCATGTTGCATGGCATAATATAGGTGAACAAGTTGCGTTCGGAGAATGCTTATTTGAGTTATGTCCGACATTTTTGTTGCGAATCGTTAAAAAACATGTACCTACCTTATGTCATAAAAAAACGTTTCGAATTGATAAAAACAACGTATTGTTTGTTATTTTATAATAATTTTGTAGTAATGTTCTCCCACCAACGAAGTTTATTCATTTTTCTTTTATAGTATTCGCGCATTTGTGATCAACGACGACAATCTGTATTTTTCGTACAAATTCGGTATTTTCGATTTTCGAACTTATTCAGATTAGTAATATACTAATAATATATCATTATACTAATACCAACAAATATTGAACAACATAACGTATTTAAACTATATTTTTAATTGAACAAAAAAAAATTAAGCAATTCTAATGAATTTTGAATGGCTGCTACATAAAAAAATTGTATTCAACATTCAAGGTGATATAAGAAAATTTGTTAGGCAGACATAAGCAGGTAAATAGTGATAGGTATTTATAATGCAATATGATTATTTTATAAAAACAATATTTTATCTTACCTAAGAAGATATTATTAAATATTAAATTCTTGATCGTCGATGGGTTTTTCGTATAAAATACTAACTTTTGTTTATCGTCATTGTAAAAAAATAGTATCAAAAGATTATTTTTTTAATATATTAGGTATTTGTATTTATTTATGTACAAAAATGTAAAATATTTTTTTACATTTTTATGTAAATACAAAGATTTTTTTAAGCTTAAAAAGTAATATAAAATGATGTTAACGCCTTAGGCTTAGGGAATATTTTGCCTCTAATCTATGTGTGATCCTAAAAAGTTCACTAATATCATTTCTTTGTGTTTTTCGGTGTGAAAAACAACCAGTTAGAATCTGACACCTTACTTAGTAAGTATGTGTCAACAAGTATTTTATCAGGCGTCGGCCTTTAAGAAATTTTCTTAACAATACGCCAAAAATTAAATATCTTTACCCCATCTAAAACATAGGGCAAAACCACATTAATAGGTTTAATTCTCTCTAAAAAAAAGTTCCGATACGTTAGGATCATAGTTGCAGGTTGCAGACCGCAAATTGAATTGTTGAATTTGTTAAAGTCAAACCGTACTAAGGCGGCGCGGCGTGGTGCGCTAAATACTTGCTATCTTTGATAAAATATAAATATAATAAATATTAAAAATTATACTGGAATATTCCAATACGAATTTCAGTTTAGCTTTTAAGATTTAATTACAACTTTTTATTCGATCCTATGTTTATATTGCCTGCGAGTATCCGAGTTTCTAACCTTAGTTTTTTGACATTGACAGTTGACAATAATGGCTGACAGCATTTAAATGAATGTCGTAAACAAAACATATTTTTGTACAATTGTATTTATAATAAAACTTTAAACTAGATAATTCAACAGCTATTCAGTAACGAAAGCTTTATATCAATAGTACAAATATGTCTGACGCAGAAGTTGAAGTGCCAACAACATTCAAAAAAAGAAATTTTAAGAATCGCGGCGGAAGAAAACGAAAGACTTCTAGTTCTGATGGTAAAAGTTTACATATTACTTAATTTTTTTATACAACATTGAGGTAGCAAACGAGCATGCAGTCCATCTGATAAGTAGTCACTGCCGGTCAATGATACCTGTAATCAATATAATCATAGGATCGGAAGACTAAGTTGGAACGCCTCGATTAAGTGTCTCCCTGACATTCATGACCCTTCAAACCAGAACACAGCACCAAGAACAGTACTGTATAATATATATATAAAGCAGAAATAGGTGTGGCGAGCAAAAACAAATTTTATGATATATTTAGTGGTGTGTCTCTCACTCTCTAAATATATCATAAAATTTGCTTGGTTAATAATAAATATTAAAAGTTATTAAATTATTTGAATAATCTCATGCTGAAGATGAATTAGAAGTATTGTGCTGAGAAATCAAATTAAAAACAATAAATTTTTTCTTACATTCAATTTATAATAGAATAACCTGTTAGCGATATTTCCTCCATATTTCTTTTTTTTTTGAGAACTCATTAATCGAGAACTTCAAGTCTTTCAGACAAGAACAGTTCGGATTCGGATGACCAAACAGTGGTTTTACCGACCAAGAGGCCTCCGAAAGCGAACCCAAACATTCAAACTACAGCGGGACCAAAAAGACAGAAACCGGAGTGGAATAATGATGATAGTAGTGAAGATGAGAAGGTAATCCTAGTGTTATATAAAATCATTTTTGACATGATAACTTCTTACTGTCTTATAAATTGACGAAAGCCTGCATGCGATAGAGAAGCACGATCAACCTAAGTGTTTGGCTTGTGATGCATTTATATTTCGTCCATTCTGTCAGCCAATGCGTCAATGTGATTTCGAGCCCAAAATCATACAATAGAAACTATTCGGCTATTGCTACTTGAAGGTTATAGTATACCATAGGGTTTTTGCCGCTTTCTCAATAGTCAATTGCTGTTTGAAGATCCTAACCTCTTCTTAACTGTCTCTGCCGGTTTTGACATTTCAGGTAAATCAGTCCAGAACAACTCTCTCAGTGCAGCAGCAGAGAGAGAATGCGACGGCTACATATGAACTGGATACAGAACGAGATAGAGACGCGCAGGCTTTGTTCGAGAAGGCACAGAAGATTAACGAGGAGCTGCAGGGCCAAGCTGATGACAAGGTACAGCCTATTTGAGTAGAAATAATTATTTATATGGATGCTGTAGTGCTTATAACATTAAGGTAACAGACAAGCATGCAGACCACCTGTTGGCAAGTTGCCTCTGCCGTCCATGCACATTTGTAATCAACCCAAGACAGGATTGAAGATTTTTCCTACGTCGAACACAGAAGCGTCGCCACCGACTACCCCTGAGGTGTACCTACTTAGACCTCAGAGGTCTATGCCTCGATTAAGTTTGTCTGACCATACCCCTCAATAACCCCTTGTCCCATCTCTTCCAGGTGTACCGAGGGATAAACAACTATGCACAGTACTACAAGAAACGGGACACAGCTGCAGGCAACGCTAGTTCTGGACTCGTGAGGAAGGGACCCATCCGGGCGCCAGCCAACCTGAGAGCGACCGTCAGGTAAGTCCTGTATGAGAAAAACAAAAGCAATGACGCCTGTTCCTTATAACCAGGGCTGGATTAACCATATATAAAGTTACCTTAATATAATGAATTGAATTGATATGAATATTGTTGACTGTTTGACAAAGATGTCATAAACAAATCAATTGGTTTTGAACAATCCACCCTATTCAGGCATACAATAGTTTTTTCAATATTATTGGGAGGTAGCATCCAACCAGAACACAGATATTATAAGGCAGGAATAGGTGTGTTGGTGGTGGTGCCTCCGGAGTCGAACTATAAATAGTTCTATATATATAAAAAGTTCTATAATAATATAATTAGTTTAGTGGGTACAATTAACAGTGTTTTTAATAATTTAATATTAATAAAATAGTTAATCAAGTTTATATATATTATTTTAAATTAATAAATACTATTTACATCTTTTTAATATTATTGCATCTTATTTTTTGAGTAAATCAATTTATTTTCATGTATTATTTTTCTATTTGTGATGGCTATATATTTTTATCTTGAGAGTATTAACGAGCCTCGATGTTACAAATTCCTTTATTAACAAATTTTTCGACTTGTCCTAGAACTGCCCATAAGAGCTAAAAGAAATATATCTTTATATAATATATATAAAATACGAATAATTTATAATTTTTAAAACAATCTATAATATGTAGAATTCTATAGGTTAAAAAAAAACATTTAAAATAGTCTGCCCTATACTTATAAATATTTTTCTCAACTATTATTTCACAGGTGGGATTACCAGCCAGATATATGCAAAGATTACAAAGAGACAGGATTTTGTGGGTTTGGGGGTAAGTTTCTTGTAATATCATCTATGTTCATATTGATATGATAACAAAAATATATTCTCTTATTTGCATCCAGTACGAAAAACATCAGTTTTAAATTTGAAAAAAAATGAATGCTCGTTTTCTACCTCTCATTTATATAAAAAAGGACCTCCTATGCTGCTTGTTGCTGTAGGGCTACTCAGAAAAATCGAGAAGACTTCTGAGTAACCAACATAAAATCCTTTTTGTCCCCATCATAAAACCCTATTAAAACTCCCATTCCCATTTTCAGACTCCTGCAAGTTTCTCCACGACCGCTCGGACTACAAGCACGGCTGGCAGCTGGAGAGGGAGGAGGTGCAGACGGCGGAGGGAGGAGACTCTGATTACGAGGTAATATATGGGAGATATGGCAGTGATATGGCTACACAGGGACAAAACTCCTGATAAAAAGTCAACGTTAAAAAACAGATAACAGGGGTGTAGACAATTTTTTTTGTATATTTTTTCCATAGATATACATGAAATATATCTAATAAATATATACAAAAAGACCAGATCGAGAACAGAAATTTAAACTTATCATCCAAGTTTCTGCCTCGCTGGGAAACAACTCCAGGGCCCTTCGAACGGCAGTCCGGCACGGTGACCATAGTGTATCAATTAATAGATTTCTGTCCTTGTCTTTGTAGGTGCACAGCGATGACGACCTACCCTTCAAGTGTTTCATATGCAGAGGTAGCTTTGTTGAACCCGTTGTCACCAAGTAAGTATATAATTTTGGCTTAATATACACGATATTTAGAGTTGAAACGTAATTATGGTAACATACAAAAATGTAATCATACACATTTATACCGCTAGTGAAATTCATTTTTAGATGGCCAGCCGATCATAGTTCCAATAGACGATCCGTTGTGAAATATCTATACTTTTGTACCTATAGGATATTTTAAAATATTTTTTGACTGCACAAAATGACATTAATTGTTAGACATTTCCGATGCTCACGTCACTGTCGATTCAGTATTCAAATGACGTGATGATATACGTGTGTATAAAGGCATGGTTGTAAGCGTAATGGTTTCTTTGACTAATTTAATGTATTATTAAATAAAATATCTCTCGCCACTTCTTCTCCTTATAAACTTTGACTGTGCGAAATTTCACACTCCTCCGTTCGTGTAATTGTCGTTAAAATCGTTCCTAAACCTTTTGCTTCACGTATTTATATTATGATTACTAGCTGTGCCCCCGGTCCCCGGCTAACTCTAACAACGGTACATTTTCCCAGGTGCAAGCACTACTTCTGCGAGAAATGCGCGCTGCAGAATTTCCAGAAGTCGTCCAGATGTTTCATATGCAACACCCAGACGAATGGGGTGTTCAACCCGGCGGCAGAGCTGCGGCAGCGACTGCGGAGCCAGGCGGAGGAGAGTGATGATGATAATGATGATGATGATTGATGATGGTTGATGACGATTGATGATTGATAATGGTAGTTGATAATGATAATTAATGTTGATGGCTAATAATTAAGAATGATTGATGAGAATTAAATAGTTTGATTCATTAGTGATGATGAATTAATGACAATGGCGACGATTGCTGATAGTGAATGATGAAAAAATAATGAGTTTATATAGGGTACAATATTTTTATACAGATAGTTGTTACAATGTGTAAAAAATGTTCTTATTGTGTAATAATAAAATATTTGTATTTTTATCTGTTTTTATTTTCTCCAAGTCGCGACTGAATATAAAATGGCATATTTAGCTAAAGAATATACGATATCGATATTTAGAAAACAATTTTGAAGTAGCATTATAGTACCTATTACCTAAAATACATTTTAGTATGTTAATAGATTTGTATATTTTTTCCATTTTGTGTTTCCACCTGTTTCTGAAATACCGTCATATGATATATTTATAACTTTTTAAAATTTAATTTTAATTATATTATTTTTAAGCGACGGAAACGGAGGAGGTAAACAGAGGGAGGACGTATATATATATTTTTATGTTAGACCATGCATACAATTTTACAGAGTAGACCAAATTGCTACTTGCGTGCATGGTGGACAATGTTATAAAAATATGTTTTTTACTTTTTTTCTGTTAAAAGTCCACATATCTAAATAAAACGCATATCTCTTCATGCGCATGCGTGCATGTAATTGCGAACGAATTCACTTCACATGTCAACTCATTTCCGAGAAAATGCAATTAATATCGCTCAATAGCACTTTCATCATCGGATGACGTTAGCATGTCAAAAATTTAATCTGTAACTAATATCGATTCAAAGATCAACTTTCTTTGACAGAAGGATCGTTTGTACCCACAGACTAACTAAAAAAGTTGGATTAAATGTATTAGACTGTAATGTAATAGATTGGAACATCTCCAGTCTAAAAATGCACGCCCCCCAAAGTCTTGCACACACATGCAACTTTTTATAAACCAATAACATTTCGATAAAACGTACAAATTACGCAAACTGTCCGTTTTGTTGACCAACCAGTGCACCAGTAAGTTGACAAGTTATACAATTCGTGCATTCGCTATATAAATTTCTGAACATGACAGATCGCCTTATTCGTTAGCCAATGAGTCCACGTAGACACGAGAAAGTAATCGACCGCAGACCCAAAGTTAAACTGTCCAAGATGAGATCATGCTGTAGACTGAATTTATTTAAGTCGTTTTTTTAAAAGAGAACTGGGAGTTTTTTCCCTCCGGCTTTTTTCTCCCAGTCTACCGTGGCCTGAGAGCCTGAAAGCCGACCACTGACTAAGGAAAATGTATATGACGTTCATTAAGTGTATTTGTATACCCTATAATTAATAAAAACATGTTATTCTAGATTCTTATGGAAAATTGGCAGCAAAAGTGTACGACTAATCAATGGAAAAACTACTAACGACGATGATTGATGACGATTGATGATGGTTGATGATTGATGATGGTAGTTGATAATGATCGTTGATAATGATAATTAATGTTGATGGTTAATAATTATGAATGATTGATGAGAAATAAATATGTTGATTCATTAGTGATGATGAATTAATGATAATGGCGACGATTGCTGATAGTGAATGATGAAAAAAAAGTGTATTTGTATACCATATAATGAATAAAAACATTTTATTCTCGATTCTTATGGGGAATGGCAGTAAAAGTAGTATTAAAAGTAGTTATTTACTTATTTACAATTTTTGTACACGGAAAAAAAAAACAGACACAGTATTAGGATCATTAGTACAAAGGTACTGCTTATTTCAGTATGAAATCTCTTCCATACTGAAATAAGCAGTACCTTTGTGTATATATTTATATATTAAAATAACTCCGAGTCTACCTTGGGTTGATCGCAGATGTCAATGGGCGGTAGTGACTACATTAGGTGGTGCATGCTCGTTAACTTCAGTATTATCAGTCATCAGTATTATAAGGAAAACATATTAATGCCTACATATATCTGTGCTTGGTCAGCATAGTCGACTATTACCTTTGATTTGATGTTTTCGATCACATAGCCATACAGAACAAGTCTCAAGATGTTTTCTAAATTACAAAACACCGAAATGAAAGTAATCGTGAAATAATTACCTTCCAATAAGAAAAACTGATTTTAAATTCGCAAAAAGTAAGAATAAAAACAACTATAACACATAAAACAATTTACATACAGAACCTTCATATTTACTCGTATGAGTAAAAACGTACAAATCTTCATATCTTTTATAAGTTATAATACAAACTTTTATATATGTTGATATCTTTGATTTTTACGAGGTGTTACAGAAACTGCCAGTGAGGCAAGAACTATAAACATATTGAATTTCCATCTAATGTGCCTTCTGTGTATTAGAAGACGTGATCTGAAATATTTTATTAGGCAGCCAGACAAAATCGGCTTTTCTCAGAACCTTCAGAGGCTTTGAACAATGCCAATGGTAGTCTAAAATATATTTTTGGTAGATTAATTTAAACCTTAATATACTTACGCTTATGTTAACCAACGTTCCGAAGTAATGATGGTAGATGTGACGTTAGATAATACATTCAGAAATTATTAGTTGAATTAATAATAATCTCGCAACATGGTCTTATTTTCGTCGTTGTCAGTAACAATAATGCCTGCCTCATCCTCTGGTATTTTGATCCTGAGTCGGTATCCACACACACACACATTAGGATTCCCTGTGTCGTGGGTACCATGGACAACACACAAAGACAACAACACCACCCAGACCGGGAACAAAAATTTAAACTCATCATCCAAATTTCTGCCTTGCTGGGAATCGAACCCAGGACTCTTCAAACGGCAGTCCGGCAGTGATCATTGGTTTATAAAAAGTTACATGTATGGGTAAAGACTTTGAAGGGGCGTGCGTTTACTGGAGCATCTCTCCTATCTGTGGAGCTAAATCGACTGAGATGAATACCTTAAGCAAAGTGATATCCAAACCAGAGAATGAGAATTGTGCATTGTGAACTTTAAATTGGATTAGGGGTATGGAAATGACGAAAATAAAAGAACCAAAGGAGAGGAAGAGCATCAAGTCCAATCGTTCTCGAGTTATAAATGGTGTAACAAACACGACTTTTTGTTATATATCGATGTATATAATGATACCTATAGAGATTTAGTTACGCAAATATAGTACTGAATCCCCTGACCGCGAGCCAGTGGGATTTTTATTCACTTTTATGCTTCAGTGTTTAGATCTCTTAATTGTATACTGCGTTTTTTCATAAAAGATCCATTTTATAATTGGGAAGACATTTCAGACAGTTTAGATGTTGAATCTAAAGGCCATTGAAGTTGTAACTGTAGTACTGAATCCCCAGACCGCGAGCCCCTCTCGCGCTTGGCTTTTAAATGTGATAATCTGACAAAAGGCACGTGTATAAAATCCTTAAGAGCAAGGAAAGTTCCCTACAACGATTCCCTCCATAATGGTGATGAGTCAAAGTTTAATGCATTTCTCTGATTTATGGCAGTAATTAGTGGACGAAAGAGTTGGGGGAAGTAATTACAATTTTCTTTCAGTATTTCGGATTACTATTTGGAGTTCGTTGCCGTGTAGTTCAATTAATTTTTCGATGAAATGGGATATAGTGCCTATTGTATTGTAATAATGCTTTATAAATAAAATTTACGATATCAATCAAAAGTATAAAAAGCTATAACATTTATCAGAAACTTCAAATTAAAGGTACTTATGACAATATTTAAATATGTACTCGTATGTATGATCGGATGTAAATTGCGTAGGATTTCTAGGATTGTCTGTTTCGGTATTTATTATTTTTTACTTATCACTTATTTATTTACAATTTTTGTACACGGTAAATTTAACAGAAACAGTGTTAGGATCATTAGTACAAAGGTACTGCTTA
>DWNJ01002127.1:0-10932 GCA_018250275.1 Udranomia eurus
ATAATAATTGTTTTAAAATTTGAAACAGGTTCATAGCATAATGTGCAGAGGATATTTCTCCTACCTCATAAGATCAATATGTATTTTGATACAATAATAATCGTTTTAAATTTGAACCATGTTCATGTGTATATCCTTTAGTCCAACGAACAATTTTTGTAACGATTACTTAGTTACCATATATCAGTAACCGAGAAATTTGATATGCAATAGTGATATTCCATTTCATTTGATTCGTGGTATAGAATAATCAAACATCGAGAGTGGGAACCGAGAAAATGTATGCATAACATAAGCCGTGAGCGCTCCATACCGTAAATATGGTGTAATAGACTTTTGGTACGGACACCATAGACGTGTGTCATCTTGGCGGGCTGTCTGACCGGAAGACACAATTTATATGCAAATTGAACACAAGATACAGGCAACTGATACGGGAGCGGCGACACCCGCAGCAGACGCACCCGACTTGTATTAACACTACTAAAATTACTTTCGCACACTGAACACAACTCTGAATACTCACGTATTTAGTTTGCATTTTTATTATAGTGCCGTTGACGATGGGAATATAAATATTTTGTTGTATGTAGCTGCATGCAAATACGAGATATGAGTCAAATACCAATATTTGAATACACGTACCTAGTAAATAGGTAACAATTAAATTATATGTATTATTCTGCACAACATTTCAACATGTATATATCGCATGTACATTTAGCTATTTTCATTTGAAGAAATATATTTGAAGCTGTACTTCTTTTGGCGCATTAGGGAAATATTATGAGAGCCAATTTTGACGATGTGCGTGTCAGGAAAAAGTCACAATGTGGATATGAATAATTAAATAAATGTTTATAAAGTGATTTCCTATTTTTAAAATTTCAATAAAAATCAATTCATGAATTATGAGATGCAAAATAAATGTATTACATTGATCATGTCTTTGAATGAATTTCGTTTTGGCGGCAAATAAAAAAGCGTAACGTAGTTTTGGTGTTCTTTTTTTTATTATTAGTGTCGTTTTCTGAACAAACATAGGATAACACGAAGGATAAAACTTTTAGAAAGATCTTTATAATTGTTACGCCAAACAAGGATTCTCCTTCATGCTTCTTCAAACATGTGTACATAAGTACACACACACGCTTTTCTTTACAATAACAGTTTTTCTATGTCCCTACTGAATTTGATTCACGCAGTAAGTTTAATAGGCATGTCGTATTCAATATTATCATAATGTCATGTAGCATGAAATATTGTAATTTTCAAACCCCCTAATCCAAACTTTGTTTAGTATTCGCATTAAGTAGGTAAACAGTAGGTAATTAATGTAAGGAAAAAAAAGTTACGTTTAATTCTCAGCTGCAAAGGAAATATTTGCCCTCTGTCGAGCTCAATTCGACGCTGAAAACCACCTTCTGTTTATTTAAATTTTTCCTTTACTTTTCCCGCTTCTGGGGAAAATAACGATAGGTGTATACTCAAGTTAGCGAGTGCCTTCGGGCAACTACAAGATTGCCTGGCGTTTATTAAACCGTTTCTTTTGCTTCTTTATAGCTACATTTTAATATTATAATGATTAAGCGTAGAAACAAGCAGAAATAAAATCGCAACCATTTTATAATTCTGCCGGTGTCGTTGTTTGGTCAAAATAATGTTAAGATTCTACGTATTCTTACGTCACGTGTCGAGTTACGGTGATTGCATTTTCATTCAAGAGTCACCCTGACCAGAATAGACTTTTTGGAGAGTTGCGTGCCTATGGATGTGGCAATTTTGACGGAGTTTGTCCCTGAAACCGGTCGCTAACAATGTGCCCTTGAAATATTATAACAGGAAAGTTAACATTAATTATTAAATAAGGATTAAATCAATCCAAAATATATCTAAATATAGACTTTTTCTGTATTTTTTTAAGATAATGCATTGAAAACTACAAACAAGTAAAAAATACTTTAGGGAATTTCAATACTTACAAAATAATTTATATTTAAAATATTAAAATTGTTGATAATAGTAAATCATTAAGTACATATTACATACGTATTTGTCGAATTCCAAACATAGATGCATATTCATTGTAAAAAAAATAATCTTCAGCATCATCTTACCAGATGGTAAGCATTATGCTTACCAGAGTTAAGAAGACCAACAGTTCAGCGACATATTGAATTTCAAAGTTGCCATATCCATTTTGGCTCAAGTTTATTCCGTTTTGTTTTCACGGCGACGGCGACCGCTGGCTAAGCCAATTAGTGTCCACTTGGGTAAACACCGGCTCGTTAGCGGACTTGTGTGTTTTATTCAATTCAATTTGCCAACTCCACCGCTACTTATTGATAGAACTTGCCTTTCTTTGTCCACTTTTCATTTGCAAAGATGCCGGCTGCTTTCGTAATAGTGCAATCTGGTTTAGGGAGCTGGACACGAAATATAGTGATACGAAATACAGATTGAAAAATGAGTGGTTGTGTGCATGTTGAAAGATGGGCATGATTTTTCAAATCCCACTTATATTAATCATGTCTCAAGATAAAGGATTTGATGTGTCATATTTTTTTATATAAAACATATTAAATTTACGTTACCATACACTGGATAAGGGCATTTGCTTATTATTGAAATGACTTCGAGAGAAAGTAAAAATTTCCGAAAGTAAAATTTTCATTACTTACATAACATAGAGATTGATAAAAATATATAGGGGAGGTCCTCTAAGTCTGAACGGTCCCTAAAGCCGGACAGTGTTAGAATTGCGGCGATAAAGCATGTTTTTTAATATTATTTAATTTGTCATTAACTTCTCGCTAAATGAAGTGTAAGAGTAATATTGGAAATCAGTGCTGCTTTATTTACTGTGGAGTAAATGTGGAATGCTATTTATTATCGTTAATATAGTTTTTTTGTTCCTAATTTATACTTATTCTTAGATTCTTTAGTGATTCATAATATATGTAACAATATGTGTAAGATTTTTTCTTTGATACACTTAGTGAGTCCCTAAGATCGGCCATACTCAAAGCCTTAATATCGGACAGTTCTCTGATTCGGTTTTGTTTTTGTGGAAGTAATTTATTCAGTGTTTACTTTTCAGATTCAATATGGGTAAACATACTGCGATATTTGAAGATACTATCTATGCAAAGTCAAGCTTTGAAAATGACTATTAATCTAAACTACTTCTATCAAAATTGTCAACCTAAAGTATTTCTAACAAGACTGCTTAATGCTGATTTCTGCTTAATATGTATTATATATTATAAGAATATGTGTTGTTTTCATTATTAATAGTTGATTTGTTCTTTTGAAAATAATGTTTTTGTTCATTACTTTTTAAGACCAATTTTAATAAGTATTTTGTTGTCCGAAATTCAAAAGATTACTTTTATTTCATGTATGTGGTTTTGTATATATAATATATAATGTAAAAACATGTGAAACGAGAAATTACTTTACTCTTATTCTTAAAATACCTTAAGTGGTACCTACTACTCGAGGGCTTATGATTTTATTTACAGCGACAGTAATAAATATAATAGCTTATATATACTCTACTATACTATAAAAGTAATTTGTACTTTTTGCTATTATATGATTTAATTTTAATTTACAAATATTGTAATTGAAATAATAAATAAAATTAAAACTTCTGGTCACTAATACAAAAATAATAAAGTATCAAATCTTAAGCCAAAGAATGCCAGCCCTAATACTGTTCCGGAACGGAAGGCACCCATTAAGCGAGAATGCCCCTGAATGGCTGTAACAGTAACCTTTATAAGGGATGTTTGTTCACCGCAAGAATTGCGCGCCAAGCTTAACAATTTCGAGCTTAACCGAGCTAGTGCGGTTTATAAAGAAGTCTTAGGTCTTTATATTCGTTATTAGTATTGGTTGTTTTGTTTTTCTTTGTATATTGTATATAACTTAGTTTTTGAAATGTGTGTGTTATCGAATACCATCAACATATTAGTATCTGATTTTAAACGCAGAGAAATAGAAAGAGAATTGCCATGTGCTTAGAGTTAGGTCCACGATAGATTTATTAATTTGTTACAAGTATTACGATATAAGAAAGTAAGAATAAGGGAAGAATCCATAAGACCTACTAAAGCACGAAGTTTACTTCGCGAAATTTATTTAAAACTTAAAAAATAGAAATAAATAATTGTGATTGAAGCAAAATTGAACATCTGGTTATTCCTAGACCCCGCGGTGGGCGCTGCGGTAATCTCGCGCGTGACTTGTGAGCGGGATGCGTGGGCCAGGCGGAAGAGATATAGGGCGCTAGTAACTGTCTTTTACGTAACAGAAGTAGGAGACCACTTTTTTACTTAATTTGTTTATCAAGCGATCTAGTCAAGTGGCACAGTCTGATCATGTTTTTTTCTGTTACTGTATATAATATGGCATGTACCTAATACAAACAGTTAAAATGTGAAATACCATCGTCACTGTTTGTAATAATACAAATCAAAAAGAGATCTGTAAAATAAGCGGACATGATATATTTAGAGGTTAGAGAGGTTAGAGAAGATTTAGAGTTTTTACTAGAAATATAAATATGACGTAATAACAACGTGTTACATCCATTTAACATGTTGAACTCAATATGTAACATGTATGCATGTAACAAAGTATGCTCACTCTTAATTATGGTGCGTTTAATGTGCTTTACATACATATAAACAGTGTATAAAGAGTTACTTCTCGTCTAATGTCATTTCTGCAGTATCTTAATTATGGTATAACAGTTTATAAAGAATTACTTGTCGTCTAATATCATTTCTTAATAAAGATATTTATAGTATTGTTTAATGAAAGTCGATCGGTCGATCGTGATGTAATCTTAGGCGTGACTTGCATGAGCTATGCGGCGGGATTATTGCGAGCATGCAACCTAAACAACAAGCTTATTGCGTGGAGGAGATTGCGACCTACACGGAAGTCTGTCCTTACACTTGGAGGATATCTAATAATATTACATACTCTCATGGTTCAACAAAATAAATGATTATATTCATATTTATTTATTTAACAGCATTATTCATCAGTCAACGCTAGGTGATGGCGAGAGTATGTGGTAGGCATTGAGGTTAATATAAGAAATAAACAAGTGAATTAGGTATAACTAATAATAATATACATACATACAGTTTTCGATATTATGCACTCGTTTTTCATGGAAAGTATGTTTAACAAGACTGTATGTTTAGTATGTTTAATGTAAATGGAAAATAAAATATCTAATATTATTTTAAGTTATTAAGATTGACATAGTCGTTAATAGTGTAAAAATCAACTCAAATGAAAGCAAATAGTTAGAAGCACAATTTATACAAATATTAATTGACGCGCATTAAAACTTAATACATGATCGGAGCACTTTTTGTTTAATATAGACAAGTAAAAGAGCTGGCTGATAAGAATATCAAGCAATAAGTTACCTCTGCGATCGAGATGTGGCAGTAATACGGCGCGTGACTTGCAACCAACGGGCGAGGTAATATCGCCCACAAACCTTCGTTAGGGGTAGAGTTTCTGGATATTGACGATCTGATGAAGGGTACTGTGATACATCGGTTTTCTTCATCTGTGACATAACATATTATCATATGTAGCGTCACACTGCTTGGAGTGACATTGCAGTGGTATCGAAAGGCTAATAGATGGATTTACAATCTTATTCTGATGAGTTATAAATTAATGTTTATTAATTCCTTAGTAGTATTGCAATCTATTATATAATTATAATTATTATCAAAACTTCAGTTCTACAGCTGCATCCAACCTCCCTAAAATGGTACAATTTTTGTAAATTATGCAAACTCCATACGAATTTCCAACAACCCTTTTATAAACACAAATTTCCTATATCGATCTCTGTTGGAATTTTACCCTACTTCATCATAAATTAAAACAGTCACTCAAAAGGGAGGACAATCTTTTTCCTACTATGACAGGTCGGTAAACGTACCGTCCATTGAGCAGAAAATTATATGCGAAATCACGACGGAAGTCACGATTTACCATAGAGGTGGAGGGAGGAATAATTAATGCTACAGACTACAGACTACCTCGAGCAATATCGGTTTTTATTACAACAACGTATTTTTCTTGAAACAGATTATCCTAATTTTGCGAAACGATATTGTAGTAGGGGATTAATTTGAATCAGGGGCCATGTGCTATCCAGAGCCGTTTTAAAAACATGGCGCGCCCATAATGATTGCTTGATGAGAGCCGTCAGCGCTGCACCGCCCTCCCTGCCTCGAGCCTGGGATTCTGCCCGATATATTAAACTCTACATCATATTTTTGAATTAGATAGTCATTCCACTAGTCTTTCGATGATGAAGGTAGAATTGTATCATCAACATTGAATTACAAAAGAATAGTTACAGTATTTAAAATTGTCAGTATTGTATATAATATGGAGTTTATTTATTTATAATATATTATATTTATATATACAAAATGAATGTTATTACAAAGGACCCGTTTTGATGATTTTTTTCGTGTGCTTTTATATTTGAATCACACACAAGATACCGTATTTATTATAAAATCAGTCGGGATATCTCTCAGACTATTCTATTACATTTTTAATATTATAACTTTAGTCAGATCTACGACGCAATAATGTACTTGTGAACTTATATCATGTGAAATTCTTGAATCTAGTTTGGAGTAGTTGCACAAAAGCCACTGCAGGTACGAGTATATTCCGTAGGTCTCTTTACAGTGTAGTAAGCGTCTCGTGAAAATCAGAATAACAAACTGATTTCTGTAATACGAAACATAATAGGAATAATTTTAAAACCTTCTACTTGCGGTATGCATTGAATCTTATCCGAGAATGACTAATGCACAGATAAAAGTACCGCTGAATTTATGTAACTGCTTTTAAAAGCTCTGCCAAGGACATAGTTTAAATGGATTACCCGCATTTAGTACTTTTCTGAGAAATTAGTTTGATAATAATAAATGCGCCTGAATTAAAGAACGAATATGAAAATAAGAGCTGAATATTATTTTAAGGAATAATTTATCAATTGAGATAATTCTTAATATGTAAATGTTTATAGATACAAGTGGACAAAAAACTTAGGCCACCTACTCTATCGTCTTTCGTAGTTGTGTTTGAAGAAAAGGATTAGAATGGGCGGAAGTCCCAGAGTACCGGGAAATTAAGATATTTTAAGAATAAATTATTTTCTAGTTCATAATTACGTTTTCTACTGTCATAAGCTGACACAAAAAATACTTTAGATATGGTTGTAGTAACATTTTGAAAGTGGTCCCCTAGTTTCGGACAGTCGACAAAATACTTGCTAAAAATGCTATCATTTCAAAGCTTGACTTTTGCAAATATCTTCAAATGTCGCTGAAGGTTTACCAAAGTTGAATCTAGAAAGAAAACACTGAATTAACTACTTTAACAAGGACATAACTGTATCAGATAACTATCCGGTATTAGATGGATAGTTAAATAATAAAATAAAAAAATGTTTTTTCACCGCAATTATAACACTATCCGGCTTTAGGGACCGTCCGGGACAAGACATCCCTGTATACAAGTATGAATATTTGAAACATTAGACAATTGTAATAAATGAAAAAGTAAATATTCGTTTAACATATAAGAAAAAACATACTGGCGGATTTACTTAAATCTACCTAAGGATACTCCCATCCTATATAGTCAGTATGTCAGCGTAGTTAATTAATTCGAGCCCAACAGTATATTCAAGTTTGACAATTGTAGAGTTGTAGTGCGATGGAAGTATCGCGCGGGTAAAATTAGAGAGTAAACTCGTGAACACTTGGCAGTTCAGTCATTGGCGCTAAGAGCGAGTTGGTGCGAGTTGAGAATGTCCTAACAAGTGAACTGCCTGCCCGCCGCGAATAATAACGAAGCGCGAAACGCTCTGCGACACGACCCAGTGGAACTTTCCACGATGTCTTTGAGCGGTACAAGTGCGCAGTGCTGATACACGCCAAACATCCAACAATTATGTAGTATCCTGGTACAAGATAAGATTGGAGTGATTATTATTTATTCATGGGAACTAGTCAACCGACGTTTTTGGTCGTGTGACTGCTATATTAAACGCGTTTTAGTTTTAATGCGTCTGCGTGTCTTATTTAAGATGTAGGAATAGTATAAGATCGATAGTTCTCCTATGTATAACCACACACATAGCATTGTTTTTTGCAAAAAAAATACTGATATGTCTATGTGAAATTTAAAATATAGGATCTCGGAACTCTTGTATGCGAACTCGAACTCTTCTTTTAACGCACACTGCTTTAAGGAGGAACTACCCACTTAAATGATTGTATGCTATATATTTTACGGAACATCGCCACCAACAACTATTTGGCGCTTAGAACGTCCTAACATTTCTAACAAGTGAATTGCCTGTCGTGAATAATAGCACGAAGCACGACAACGCAGACTTCACTGCGAGCCGTAATGACACTCAGAACTTCTACCAGTCTCCGAATGTTACAAGCAAGTATGCAATTCCTGTAATACATCGAATTAGAATGGTTGCTACTTTGCTAGTCTATTATCGAGTTGTTTTGTGTTTGTCGTCTATTGATTTGAAACAAGGCAGAGGTGAGACTGCAGTGTGTATATTTGTGACTCTTTACAGATATGTAAAGAGTACAGTGCCAATGTAGCAATGTACAGTACCAATTACTGCCCGATTCGTAAAACACGAACCGGCCGGCCACACAAGACTGTATAGGTACGATAGTACGATCCGTTGTGAAGAAATTTCTGTTTAAATTCGAAGTGTAGTTTAAACCTGATGCGTCCATATTATATAATTAAAGAAGTCTATTTAAGAAGAGTCTATTTAAATTTTATCCATATCAAATTATTTCAGGGATGTAATTTCTGAACATCGGCGTTTGCGACTTTCTAAGTATAGATTAGTTACCTGTTTGAGGTCAAATGACCGTGGCTTTTAGTAACTGTATAACATTAGGTAGACAGCAAAATCGTTTGCCGACCATTTTTCATTTATTTTGTCAATAAAAATATATTTACAAAACGTGGAAGATACAATACATGACTGTACTCAAGCTTAATCGAAATGCACGTAGCGTTTCGATTAAACGCAGAAGAACAATTTGTGTATCAAAGGGGATTGTAGTTGGCTAACATTATTCCGAATAAAGTTGTACTCTAAATCTTTCTCACGAGCATTTACATTACTATGAACAGAAAATATTATAAACTTAACGAACAAAAAGTTCGTCGTCTGCGTCCCTTGTTTATGATATCGTAGATGCATCGCGGAGATAGGTACTTCGCGAAGGGGTTCCAGTGACACAACATACTTATTTTAGTTTGCCTTGCAAAAATTTATACATACAACAGTACAAGTTGAGGGAAGTTTTTCAAAAGTTTTCTTCTTTACTTATTTGAGGACGGTCGGAGCGAGCGTCGAACTCCGTAACTCGTGTTATTGAATTTAATGTACCCCTCCCCGTACCTAGTTCTATTCCGTGTCGATAAAATCATTTGAACTTGTTAGCTGTTTTCTCTTATAAACTTCTTCATGCCTAGTAACTGCTTACATAATGTGGGTGGGAAGTATAATTAGGATTTAATTAATTTGATATTTTATACCATTAAAAAAATTTACTTTGATACTTCGCCTGAATGTCTAGTTAATTAAGTTTAAAACTTTTCTATACGACAATGAATACCATATATAAGGGTTATTGACTAAAATTAATCCAGACCGCATATTACTCAATTACTCGTAGTACCTAGAAATTTTTTTCGTTATATAATTATGCCGAAACACCTTATTAATCATTATTCTGTAATTACAATTGATGTCATTGGTTAGTCGGAATAAAGAAATAGTGTTTCAGTCATCTAAAGAATTAATGTCGATTAAATATTTCATTACATTAAATTCATTGTAATTCAATAATATAGGCACTCAGCCCTAACACCTTATTTACTTTTACGCAAACTGAATCTACTTGATGTGTTTTCCCTGAACGAGGGAAATATTTGCAGAGCACATAAAAATCACGAAAACTAAAGCTGATGTGTAAATTTATTTGGCTTACCGCAAAGATTTTCCCGGTCTAACATTTACATTTGTCGCCGCAACGCCCTCTTTCGACTGAGTGTTTGCAAGAAACGCACTTTAATCACCGAGAACAGGTGGGAAGACGCTGAGCAATTTTCATATTGGAATTTCTGATCAAATCACGCTTCCTTAAAGGCAAAGAAGTGAGAAAATCCTTGATTGGTACACAAGATATTCGCTTAGACGCGGGTCTTTGTGAATGTATTATTATTTAAATAAAAACCTCTCTACGGACTTCGCGTTTCAGGAGTGTAACGTGAATATTATAAAACTTACGACTCTGGGCATGTCTCCTCGCACAAATTTCAATCACGTTGAAAAGATTTTTATTATATTTTTCATCGCATGTCAGTACACCCCATGTGAGGTATCTGTATCGAAAGCTTTTAGTGTAACCGCCAAAGGGCAAAAGTGACTGTGAATACCTTCACGTATTCAATTTTCTCGACAATATTTCACACTACTGGCGTTCGACGAAGCGTCGTGCGGTTCTTACAAGAACGTCTAAAAATATATTTTCGCAAGGAAATAGAATTAAAGATCCTCGAATCGAAAATGCGTTCTGGCGACGACAGACCGAGATCCGGGTTGGAATCATTAAAATATCTGTCGGCGGTGTTTGTTTCGTATCAATATCCGGATTAGGGCGAATCAAATTTGGTTTGTAGGATGAGGATTTATGCAGCGCTCTCAATTTCCTGCGACGACAGCGGTACATCCGGCATGCAACATCCCCCCTCCCCCGTCTACACCCCCTACCCCGCGGGTCTACGGAGGGACTCCGCCGCAGCCGCCGGCCC
>DWNJ01002128.1:0-10931 GCA_018250275.1 Udranomia eurus
AGTTTAATACAACAACTAAATTATAAATGTTATGATTCTATTATATCGTACTTACAGCCCACTTTTCTATTATTATCTAATAATAAGTATTTGAAAGTCACTCTTGTGATGATTGGATCGGACAGAAAATGGGTAGTGGGTCTATTACACGCCTATCATTAACCTTTGATTTGACATTCCAAACACGAGATTCCAAAAAGAGATGTTCTTCTTTAACTACTACAATGACAGGTTAATTACGATGATGCGTTCAAAAATATATACACAAGCGTAGAAGGGTATTACAGAAAATCTGGCCGCTTTTCTTTTCTTTCTTTCTTTCGTTGTAATGATTGTACCTCTTTCATAGCTTCCTTTTAATGTTTAATTTTTTTTATCCCTAGATTACTTTTACTTTTTATTTCTATGAACACCTAGTATTACATCAGTTGTTTTTTACTATATTGTATTCGAAATTACCGTCTGCGGTTTATGCTGTGACTACAACAAAATGAAATATGGTTATTGTTGTACAAGTTATTTAAGTACCACAAAAATATTTGGAAGAAAAAGCAGCTGAGAACTGATCAACAATAATATGTAGTTTAGAAATCAAATATAAAGCATAGCATATTTAGCCAAACAAACACTTTTAATGATTGTGTGTTTTATTAAGTAAGTAATATTAAATATTAAGTAAGTAAGTACAGTAGTAAATTTGCATATAGAAATTATTCCAACAGACAAAAAAACCTTCTGAGTTTCTTGCCAGATCTCCTCAGTTAAGGAACGCGTTCGGAACCATTGTAACAATAAAAACGTGTAACATAGACGAGTATACAATTTGTAAGCCCCTAACTGTACAAAATAAATGCTTTTATGAATGAATTTGAATTTGAATTGGCATTTATTGTCGTAGCCTCAACTTTAAATGCCCAGTAGGCTTTAACGCAGCGGAGTACTACGTAAGTCTGTTAGGCATACAAGTAGATAAGGAGATGGAGAGTCGGGAACAGATCAGACGCATCTGCAATGAGTACCAGCGGTCGGATATAGCAGCTGATATCGAGAATAGGGTTGGCGATGTTAAGGATGAAATTGAATACTTCGATGGAACCCTCGATGAAAAGGTCAGTAAAGATGGCTTTTCCAAAGACCACATTTTCAAGTAGTTATGGAATTATTTATGTATAAAAGCTTTGATAGTGATAACAAAAGTATATGAAGTATGTCCCTAGATAAAAATCTGAAGTGAAGTGTTAGAAATTCACTAAGAACAATATTTCTACACAGATTCGAAATTCTTTAGAGATTATTTATTATTGCACGGAACTAGTCATCTCAAACAGATTTGATTTTTATTATACAATTCCTTACCAAAAGTCTTTTTTTAAATTTCATAAGTTAATAGTGTTTTTTTCCTTTCTAGAATATATACTTCGAGCGCTACCTAACTCTGTAAGTGTACAATTCATTTGAATTTTATTAACATTTATATTCACCTATAGATACTTTAGTCCAAATTTATTAATCTTTATAAATCTGTGAATAACTTTGGTTACTGCCTACAATTTTATCGCTTTGTTAACAAATTTATTGTTTACAGTATTGTTTAAAACAAGTTTATCAAAATTCCAATAGTTGATTTTAATTGGAAATGTGTATTATTTATTTAAACACATTCTATTTCTTCCAGTTGTTTTACTATACGAGTATATATATGGATTGTTGCTTTTTTCAGAGTCAAAGTGAACTATTTTGTACAATTTTACTGGTTAATGTGGAGAAATATATTGTCTATAAAACATAATAAAAGTATATGGATAGCTGAATTTTTGCTTCTCATGGTATGTAAAATACATATGCTATTTACATAATGCATATATTTCTGTTATCTTAATTGATTTATTGATCTCCTTTAAATTTTTTAAACATTTTATGCATTTGAATCTTTGATATTTGTGAGATTGAGCTAATCTCAACGGCTTTTAAATTTTAATTTTATTATTATAAGATATTGAATTTCGCCCACAAGACAAGACTAATAAAACTGAATTAATCCAAAGAGATTGCTCCTAAGTGTCTTCTTTTACATCTTATATTTTTCTACTCTATAAACAATTGTCAAAATAAATAAACGTATTGAAATGTTATTATCATATAAAATTACTTATCTATACGACTTTTCCATTTTTTCAATAAAACCTTCTCTTCCATTAGTTCGTGGGGCTAATAATCTCGATTCCCTACCACGGGCACTTTCAAGAGCTAGACCAACGGGACATCCAGAACGCCGAAGGGCTTCTGTACCTCACGATAACAGAAACCATCTTCTTGTTCATATACGCGGTATTCATCACTTTCCCGAGCGAAGTGCCTATATTGCTTCGAGAAACAGCTAGCGGATTGTACGCACCCTTGCCGTACTATTTGTCGAAGATGATATTTTGGGTAAGTCGTGTTTAAATGACGATTATAATATTATCTAGAATAAAAGAGAAATAAGATAATTGAACACTTAACTTAAGTTATTAGTAGTAAGCATTAACTTTATGGTAAGTGCTTATACTAATTTAGTGCTAATTCCTGTTCTTAAAGCGATAACACGCTATAAATATGAAATTCCCCATTGAGTTCCAATAACCTACCGTTATATAGTATTCCCATTGTACGGTTTTAATCGTTTTAGCGTACACACTTTCTAACCAAAGCATAAAAGTTATCTAAAATATTTTACACACTTAAGAATGACGAAGAAGAACAGAATATTCTTATAGTGACTAAAGATCTTATTATATTTTATCTAGTAACTCTATGTATAAATGTATCGAAAGTTATTCTAAAACTAACTCTGAACTTCTAAATTGTCGCACTATAAACAGGTTACTTAACCTAATTCTAACGTAACGTATAAATTTAGTTTTTTACGGTTCACGTCGTGTGTTTGAGTACAAATGTTTGACAGCCATGGAATGAATAAAATATTTTTTCCAGATAACAATCGAATATATTTTATCAGATCTTATGAATCTAATTTATGGTTATTAGGTATGACTTCCCGTGAGGCCTCTATTAAGCAAATGATTATTTTATTGATACTAAACTACAAAATAAATTAACACATCCACTTTTGATATGATATATAACTTAGTCATAGACTATATGTCTAATTTGATTAATAGGTGAATTAGTGATAGACCGGTTGTAAAATTGTTACGGTTTAAATCTCTAAAGGTTTGGGTTCGAATCCCTGGCTTGCTTTCTGTTTACCTTTCATTACCCACGAACATAGCTTCACAAAATCCAGTCGTTCTAATAACCTCATCAATCATTTCGAACTAAACTCTATAAAACCAAGGCGTGCTAGCAAGTGCTTCAGTCAATTCGAACAAAGTAGGTACTGCGTTAGTTACTTTAAACAAAGACGCGTCGTAACAAGCACGTTATTTACTTCGGAAAAATAATCACAAAACCTAAGTGTTGTACCAAGCGCCTTAGTACCACGTTGATCATTTGAAGGCGTTGTAGCGAGCCCGTGAGCCCTTCGAAAGCCCTACCGCATTGTACAGCAATCACATTAGTCATTCCGTTCGAACAATTATTTACCCACCCCAAGAGTTTGTAGCAAGAGCGTTAGTCACTTCAAACATAGGACAACGTTGTAGGGAGCACGTTAGTCACTTCAAACACAGCTCCACGACCGAGGTTTGTTTGGAACAAAGAGCCGCGTTGTAGCAGTACCGTTGCAGATCCCGCGGGCGGTGGTGGAGCCGGTGCTGTTCGCGACGCTGGTGTTCACGGTGGCGGGGCTGCAGGGCGGCGTCGTCAACTGGCTCGGCTTCTGCTTCGTGTGCGTCCTGTGCGCTAACTACGCGAACGCTTATGGTAAGCGATACCTTACACGTACAGATTTACAGGTGTAGATCTAGGGGACATGCCGGGCAATTTTCCAGAACAACAATGAAGGGGGTGGAATCAGACCCCGCACTAGATCCGGGTCTGATTCCAATATACAATACAATTTTTTTTTCATTTTAAATGAAGTAACTGTTAACCTCCTATTTAGCTTGCTTTTTGTGTATTACAACTAGTTAATTCCGTTGTGAATGAATACTACATACATTTGAACATATATTAAAATATATATTTATATATATAATATTAAACGATTGGTATACGTTTCTGTGTGTGCGATTAAATAAATAAAAAGATATTCACTACTAACATTATTTTATTAACATTGACGTTCATATTTTATTATTTCTACTAAACTAAAACTAAAGGGTTGTCATTATAAACCAACGTGAAGATATTGGAAAACTATAAAATTTATAAACTAGTACTTACCGATATTACGTATTAGTAACGTAAAAACTGCTAAACTGAACTGATAACTTTTTCTTACTTACTACGCCGAACTAAGGTATTTTTATACTATTTACTGGCTTATTTTTTAACTGACTTAGGACTACCAAACGAATCTAACTATAACTTATCTCAGTTTTTTCAGCCTACCGTCACTTAACATCCGAACATTTTACCAATTTATTTTTGCTTAATATTTTATTTTACTCGTTTCTATGTGGTGTATACTGTGTAGTGTGTATAAAATAAACTGCCTGTCTTTTTTCCAAATTCCGTTACACAACCTTGTCGCGAACACGACGCGTAATTGGCTATAAATTTGACATTGCAGGCTCATTCCTATCGGCGGTTTTCGACAAAATGGAGACCGCGGCGCTCGTGTCCGTACCATTCGATCTGATCGGCACCATGTTCTCCGGCATTTATTTGAACCTGGCCAGTGCGTCTCCCTATATATCCTGGCTAAAATACGTCTCAGGTTTCTACTACGGCGTCGAATCTATCTCTATCCTGCAGTGGGATTCGATTGAGTCGATCAACTGCGTCAGTATCAAGGGTGTGCCGTGCATCAAGACCGGCTCTGAAGTCCTCACGAAATTCGGCTTCGCTGAACAGCATTTCTGGAGGAACTGCATGTGTTTGGCCATCATGTACTGCGTTGCGCATCTTATAGCGTTCTTGATGGTTATCAAGAGGAGTAGAGGCACTCCCGTTTACTAGAGCAATAGATCAACTTGATTTGTGTATAAGAAATGTGCTAATAGACATCTATTTTCAAATAATTTGACCTTCTTATTTGTGTTGTGTTTGCATGGTGTATTTTGTAATAATATAACTGTGCTTTACAAACTTTTGTGATTTCGATATTGAATGCTTGCGCTATTTAAATGTTTATTACATTTACATTAAAAGACATTCCGAAAGAAAGACTTTCCGAATAACAGTATTTTTTTATTCACGACTTCGTCTCCAGCTCTCTACTATTTCTGGAAAAATAAATGAATATCACACTTAAATTTTACCTAAGCAATGTTATAATTTTGTTTCATTATTAAATTGATATTTGTTTAAATGGTGCTCTAAATGAATGTGATTGTTTCATAATATTTAAGAAAGGGGGATACGATGCATGTTCCTAACGGATTCATTATTCTTCCCAAATAAATGTTAAAGTTTGAAGCTATGAATTAAACCAAAATTTTCTGTAATGTTGTTTTATTTTCTGTTAATAACAAGCTGGCAAAAATATTAATGGCGGAATAAGTATTGACGCCATTGAGTCAAAGTCAAAGTTGCATTTACTCGTAGTCAACACCAAACATTAAATATAAAAGAACATTCATCTATCGTTAGCAAATTAATATAGTAGGTATGTTATGCTAAAGAATAAGCTAGTATTCATTATAATATCAGTGTCAAAATATCCTAATATTGTGGTTCTTGCAGAAGCTAGTCATAAGCAGACTTGCGAAGAAAGAGTTAATTAGAACAAATTGTTGTTTTTTCATATAATAAGAGATAAAAAATAATATCGGAAATTGAAATTATTATGTACTTAAAGGTTAAGTGTAAAGTGTAAAACTTACTATATTGAAAAAGTTTTATTTTAATTAAGAGAAACTTCCTTATTTTGGTTTAATTGTGTTACTTATTAATGACTTACATCATTAATGTATGTGTCTAAAGTAAAAAAGTTCAATTTCCTTGAAATAAGTTAAAATGTCATTATGTGTATACACATAATCATAACAATAAACAACGACAAAGTAACGTTAAATCCCAACTCGACACTAACCAACTTTTAACAAGGCTTTTTAAACAACTTAGTTCGATGATTTTTCCACGCTATAATTTAAGATACATTTACACACCTACTTCAGATTACATTCGATATACCTAATAAGTATGCAACGAAGAGAAATCACTGCGTAGTATAGAATAGAGTCGCCTTCCTGTCTGTCTGTTTCTAAACATTCTTCTTTTAAACCACGCAACGGATTTTGATACAGTTTTCACTGTTATTAGACAATTTATTCCAGGTTTATAGTTTTCCAGATCTTACATTCCAAACGCTGACTAAACCGTGTCAGATACATCTAAATATTATAATACGGAAATGTATATCATAAAAAGCCTACAATAGAGTCTTCGAGATACAGATTATCTATCTCCTAAGGTTGATCTCCTAATGATATCTCCTCGCACAGTAACCATTTTTATCTCTAAATAATAAAATAAAACATATGATTTATTTTCAAAAGCTAATTTGTCCTGACCAGTAATTTTTTTGATTTTAATTTAATTGAATGTAGATCAAAACTGTCCTTTACTTTTTTTCATTTAAATGAGTACTTTAGAAGTTATCACATCTAAAATTACGTGCAACCAAAAATAATCTTGTGTGATAAATTCAAAATAATAAAAAGAAACATCAAGAAAGAATATTCTCAACATGATTAACATTATGGTAATTTATTTACAACAGTTGGTAATGTAAAACAATTTTAGAGTCGATATTTGAATGAAAACGACTTAACTAATGTCTCTGATAGAACTGTAATTTGAGTCCGTAATATTAGGTAGCCATAAATTCCATTCAAACCAATTATCATACCTTCCTAACCTATTTCTAATAAAAACAGCGTCTAATAAAAACTTTTAAAAACGATACAAAGATAATATCGTCTAAACTTCACAATTATAACCTAATTATTAAAATTTTCGTCTAGGCAAAGGTACTTACTTCATGTAAGACCTTCCCCAATGCAGTGAGTAGACCCTCTGCAAAAAAACAAGAACCCGTTGAAACAAACGTTAGTGTGTAATAAATGACAAGTTTTGAAAATTATAGCAAGAGCAATTGTGCTCTAATCCATTGGGATTAGGTACAAATTACATTGTGACGCCTTTAAGGTCTGAAAAAACTTATAGATTATTTCTTAGATACAGGAACATCTATTACTTATTCTTGCATATATGTAGTTCAATTAGTGTTTTATACCCAATGGATACGTATAACTTTTTTAGTGATTGTTTTACAAGAGTTTTCAGTACAAACTTTTTACGTACATACATTTTAATATCCAAAATGTTTTTTTCCAAAAACTTAGTAGTAAGTAAGTTTAAATTAAAATATAGATAAGATGCGAACATGACAATTTAACAATAATTAAGAAATTAAAGTGTTATAAAGCATTAACTTCCCACTAAAGTGTACTCAACGCTGGGTAAACTTACATGCAAACAAAATAGATAAGCCGCTAGATCCAGACTGATTTAGTAGCATTATAATTTGTACATCGATCATTTTGCATACACACAGTTATACAACCCTAAATTTTTTTCCAGGTTCTTTCCTATCCGCCACGTTTGACAAGATGGAGACCGCTGCTCTCATTTCCGTGCCCATCGAACTAGTCAGCATAATGTTCTCTGGTATATACTTGAACTTAGCAAGCGCGTCGCCCCGTGTGGCTTGGTTGCGTTTCATATCCGGCTTCTACTATGGCGTAGAGAATATCTCAATTCTACAATGGAAAATGATAGGAAACATCAACTGTGTCGACATTCCTGGCGTGCCCTGTTTGAAGACTGGCGTCGAAGTTCTACAAAGGTTCGGGTTCGGAGAAAACAATTTCTGGAGAAACTGCGGCTGTCTCCTCATTATGTATTTCGGGTTGCATTTTGTTGCTTTCCTTATGGTTATAAAAAGGAGTAGAGGCACGCCTGTATATTAATCGCTTGATTGCGGTATTAGATATATTTAAATCACTTTAATTTTCCCTGTTATCCATATCATTGATATATAAAACCTAGGACATAAGTATAAAGAAGATTACTGTGTATATCTGAAATGTGAGTCTCAAAATATGAAATAGTTTTACTGTGTACATTTCCATTTAGAGGTATACTTAAGATGCACCTTGTTATATTTCTTGGACATAAATAGCAAGGATGCTGGTTCCATGAAACAAACTTTAAAGAGCCAACATGCAAAGTATTGTGACTTAAACATTTATCAATATTTCCAAGATTTGAAATCATGATGGTAAACAATTCTAACTATGGTAAGTAAACTACCTTATCCGTCTACATCATGACCGTTTCTCTTCTGGGCAAGAACGCGGTACTATACCCCTCGTATTTTCTTTATATCATTCAATCGATAAACTACGCTCCGTTGTAATAATAGTAGTATTAGTGTGATATATGATATGATGTATGCCGTTCCGGCTTACCTACTTTGTTTTGAGTTGGAACATATTTTCTAAATAAGATTTACAGATAGACTGTGTTATTTAAGTCTTTAATATATAATATTGAAAATAATATATTATTACAAAAGTAAAAAGAGATTAAAAATACATTTTTGTCAATCCGGTACATTTTTAACAGAATAAAAAAAACATTGTATCAATATGTGTAGCCTTTTCTTTCCTCCCTTTTCAGTCCTAAGTATCCTAAAATACTCCAAACTACAGTAACAAATATTAGTCCTAACGAGTCTTGGAGCACAAAATCTGTAGAGTATCCAGTCTCTCGTAATACTGAAGCGCCATCTTTGTAGCAAATCGACGTGGAATTCGATGGGCAATCTGTAAAGAAATATTTTCTTTAAGAAACGATTTTACTGATATTCCAGTCTAAGCATAGTACATTTAGGTAATCTAATTATTGATCTTAACATACAAGTAAGTAGTAGAAGAGGGAAGGTTGCATGTCTAATTAATTATGTACAGGAAAGAAGTTTGACATAGTGATTGAATATACTTTGACTCGGAAACAATATTTAGAACTCACATTTATAAGTTTTAATATTAATGTTCTAAGGTAAAATAATCGTATCGCTAATATAAGAGTTTGTTAAAAACCCTGTTGTGGGTTGTGGATCGTCGGTGACAAAGCGACTAATTGCTACACTTTTTAACTACACGGTATTACTTGCTTATTATTGGTTAGTATTAGGATTTATGGGTTAAACAACATAGTCCCATAAAACTTATTTTTCTTTAAAAATATACGTTTTTATTTGTTTTAATACGCAGTTGTTCATTGACGTGCGACTACGAATCTAAATTCACCGATATGAATTTAATTATTCTTGTAATTTAAGCTGGACCTAAGAATTTTCACAATGAGGTTGAACAAATGAATTAATGAATAAATGTTCGATGTTGTTTTAGCAAAAATCATGCACTCTATTGACAGATCATAGTCATTTTATAAATTAAATTATAATGCATCCTTAATAACAATTTTCGATATCGCATTTCAATACTTATTCAGCTCATCAATAAAACATCAAGATTAAATAGATAAAGATGTTTTCAACCTCAACTGTGGGAACAAAGCTCTTTGTAACCGGATTAGTGCGGCTTAGTATTTATGGGCATATGAAATCATAGATTTACATGATTTTTTTAAAACAATATGAGACATCATAAGTGGCACAATTCTTTAAGAACTTTATATGTATAAAAAATATATAAATTTGTGGTAGCATACGCCCACCATACAGTTCACCTGACGGAGGGTTTGTCACTGTCGCCCATGGACACTTGTAATTAACCCAAAAGAGGATCGAAGTTCTTTCTTAGGTCGACCATAGATGCATTGCTACCCCTGTGTGTCTCCCTGACCATACCCTTCAAACCAGAACACAACAGTAAGAACACTGCTATTATAAGGCAGAAATAGCTGTGGCGGTGGAGCCTCCTGAGACGAACCACAAAATGTTCTACCACCATCTAAATCGATAAAAACATTTATCAGTTTTATCGATTCTACATTCTATAAGATCAAGCTTCAAGATTTGTAAGCGAATGTTTACAGAAAAAATTATATTAGGTACATTAGGAAACGCTTAAATGCTTAGACATCTTACATACACATTCGAAATATACGTATTACATATCCTAAATTAATAATGAATATTAATTCGTTACAATACGGTACTCTTATCTAAGTTTTAAGAAGTACACACAAGAACACTAAAAATATATATAGAAAAAAAGTCTAAAGGTTTTTCTTGTAAATAATAGAATTAATTTTTGCTACCAGCTTAAGAGCCAACGAAAGTAGAAAAAATATAAAAGAAATACAGGTAGGTATACGCCGTTATTTAAAAAAACAACGAAGACTCAATTTCAATGGAATGGGAGGTGACAAGTTTTATCTAGTCAATAAGTTTCTTATTTTATTACCGCTCTCAGGCTGATGTCCTCCCTAATGGATCGATTTATCGTCTTCCTATAAAAAGTTGAATAGAGATGATAAGTGTTTGGTAGATTTATACGTAGGTAGGCTTATCTGTGCATAAGATAAAACAAAACCGTAACATAAAAATATTATTTTCTAAGCTAACGAAGTGCTTTTCAATTGTATACACCATGGAAGAAGCAATCGGGAATAATCATATTAGAACTAACCTATAAGTGGTTTTCTAAGCTATTTGCAAGGAAGAAATGGAATTTTCGGTACGTTTAAATGTACATATGAAACTATATGTTGTTTTTTTTATGCCTGGGATGTAGCAAACGAGCATGCAGTCCACCTGATGGTAAGTGGTCACTGCCTCCTATGGACCC
>DWNJ01002129.1:0-10930 GCA_018250275.1 Udranomia eurus
TGATTTTCTATTATAGATGATAGTACGGAACCCTTCGTGCGCGAGTCCGACTCGCACTTGGCCGGTTTATTTAATAATCACTTATTCATTGCCCGAGTAAAATTCAACTAATGTGTACGTTATCTCTGTTCCAGGTGTGGAAATCGATGCCATTTAATTGTAAGTTAGTTGCGCCCGCGCCGTCGGCTCTAGGCGTTACGAACCAGTGTTCTAATCGACCCGATGTGTTATACCATAGTGATGTTGCGAAGTGCGTACGGACCGCAGTGTAACTCGCCTGAGGACTACAATGTTATTAGTTAGACGAGCAAGTGAAGTAAACCCGGTCCACAAGTCCTAGCTGCTGATTTGGCTTAGTTATGTCTAATTGCATTGTATTGTTTCTAAGTATCGCCAGTTGAACTTTTGTAATGTAATGATATTTCATTACGGTTTTATACCGATTCTTCGGATATGATGTTTCTCAATATATTAGAAGGTTGATGATTGCACTCTATATTTAGCGGGAAACTAAGTAGACTAAGAATTTTACTGTTGTTTACAACTAGAATAACATTGATTTCAAGTTGTGTGTAGCGGTAAAATTATTCCAACGAAATATTACTTGTCTAATTCGTTTGTTTACTAAAGCCATTCGGTAATAAAACATCTACTGATGTTATTGTGTAGCGCGGCATTACGCCAGGTCATACTGAGACGCAGTATGTGGCTAAGAGTATAATGAAGTATATTGGTTTTCTAGTGTTTGTGTCAGTGAATAATAGTGAGTAATGGTGTATACATACGTCTAAGAAATTAATTTTTCAGCACTGACAACAAATATAAATGTTTGCCATTTTTAGTGGTTAGGACTTGTGGACGGACTATATTTGTCACACAAACGAGAAATCAATTATTCCATTATTTAATTAATAAAACAAATTAATAGTATTGTTGTATTTAACGAAATGTATTGATTATTTTTTTATGTTATTTAAAAATGAAAATGATTACATAGAGTAAATGATTTTTACTATTACTAATTTTTATTTTTATCTTTTTGGTTTATTCATTTAATGTGTACCTCCATCTTTTGTATAGTAATGTAGAGGTTTCGGAGTTAAATGCATTATAGTAATCAAATTATTAAAGTAAGACTCGAGAATGTGTGTGGGATGTAAGGTTGTATGTGTTTCAAATTCATCTAACCGTTACATAAGAATGTATTAGACTAGTAAATCAGTTTTTATGGGATTAAAAATTGACATACTGTTAATAAATTTGTCAAGGTATTGAAATTGAAACACCTATACAAGGGGTAAAGCAAATATTTATAAAGCAATAAACTTGATGCACGCCTGTAATTGTAAATAAACAGTAGGTTGACTATATGCCGTGAGTATACAGTAGATAAACTCTAGACTTGGGATGATTTTGTGAAAAGATGAGACAGTTTTGTCTATTGCTTACCGTTGAGGTGGAGGGGATATCATTTAATTCTTTTCTATTAATTGTGTAACTTGTGTTCCTAGGTGCTTTCAAATTTTAAACATGATACTAAGATTGCACATCCCTATGTCTACACCAGTCTGCTTATTTTCGTCTTGCGTCTTCTAGTAACGCATGCCTGAGCAACCGTAACGCATGCAATAGTTCGCTAATACTATATTGTTTGACGACAGCGTCTTATGGCAATACAAACACAAATACTTACGATGTAAGCAACCCCAATCTGACAGGGCTTAAGTAAACTAAAGTATCAGGATTACCTCTCATCATTTCACATAGTCAATCTAAGTCTGCTGGCGTTATTTCGACTGAGGGCACTTTGCAAATGTTGGCTTACGAACGAGAAATAATGTTAAGTGGTTACTGTTTCATGGATGTTATTTTGACATAAAATTTCTCAAGACTCATTCGTATTCCAATGCAGCTGCGTATGAGATATCTAATGAACCGTACAGTTTCACTTACACTGTAATGGTCAAAGACGAAGCTTATGCCTTTGTGTTGAGGATTAAGTGGCACATAAACTTGTTTAATACTTAAAGGTATAATCAACAACATATAATCATACTGCTAATGCAGAAGCACACCAGTAAGAACGTATAATAAATGTATTATAGTATGACTTCAAACTTGCTTAAAAATTGGTGCTCGAAACACAAATTCAGTGAAGATTAGAATTGGTGCAATAAGTAGTTTTAATAAAGTAATAGAACATGTAAAATAATGTTTTTTTTTTTACAATTCGTAGTAAAAATTTGCGCAGAGCCTTCAGTGTTAATGGCCAATGATGTACCATTTCTAGAATGTTAAACAGCCAATGAATATACAACTGTAATTGTAGATACCATGTAACCAACAAATTTAATGTTATGTTACCTACTTCCAACTTAGTCCTGTTAGGTAGCAACGCATTTGTAGTCGACGTGTGGCCTAATTCACGTAAAAAATTTACTGATTGACTGATTTATTACATGTGACTCATTTTGAGGACAAAAAACAATTATATTTACGTTGAGTCGAAGTCTCGTCCGTCCTCACGTAAACAGTTAATTTTGAGAAGTATTTGAACAAAAGTTAGATTTATCGACATTCGAACGTACAATGCTATTTATTCTAATTTTGATCGTTAACAAGCTCCTAATTGAAATGTCGCTGACGTGCAGCTTGGGTTAAGATCCGATTGAGTAAACTTTCGAACGAAGTAGGAAGATAATAAGAGTCAATAGCGGGTTTTCGATAGGACAATTTCTAAACTGACGATATTTCAACTTTTTCGTATTACAAGAATTAGGGCACTGAGAAAGAACTTCAGGTCTGTGATTGATTACAGATGTCTATGGGCGACAGTGTCCACCATCAGGTGGACTGCAAGTTCGTTTGCTACCTCAGTGTTACAGAAAAACTCTGTTTGTCCAGTTGTGCTGCGACACGACGAAGATTTTGTAAGATTTGTGTTATGTAAGATAGAAATATAATCTTTGATTTTAAACGAAAAAGTATATTGTGTAAAGCATTGTAAATATTGTATTGCTATTGTGAACAGACTGAATGGAGAGCGAGTATAGGAAGCCCGGTGAGAAAAACAATTTTATTGCAATGAATAATATCGTAAATGATTTCTGTGTGAACGTTTGGGCAAATGTAAATTTAAGTAATATTTGACACAGCGACTAATGTCGATGTGATAAATTGTAAAACTGTCTAATTGATTTCCTGTGTTAAAGTTACTTATCCGATTTATCTCTTTTAGATTCTGATAGATAGCCGATAAATTACTTATTGATTAATTTGATTTACATTTTGATAATATAAGCATTGTGGCGACGACGTCTCAGATCTTAATCTAAATAAAATTCAACCATTTGTAATTAATTTTTCGTCGTCAATCGCATTGGTTTTTTTTATTATTATATTATTAATATTTTGGTTTTTGATTAGATGATTTTGACAGATGCGGAATATTGCCCGAATAGTGACCGATTGATAGATTAAAATATTCGTTCATTTTAATGTCAATCCTAAACTTACCATAGCCGTCAGTGATTGAACTCTAGCATTAATTGGCACAGCAAGTTTGGAAAGGCCATTATTGATTCATCAATTTTGTCCGTTTCTTCTAGTATTATCGCCTTGTGTTCATGCTTTCGGTGTGATTTGAAGTAGTATAGCATCGCAATGGGACCATCTGCTTTTAAGCGTTCTAAATGGACTCTGAATTGAGAATGATAGTTGAAATTTTATAAGTTTTTGTCGTCTTGTGCGCTTACAAAACTGTCGCTTTCGCATAGAAAGTAAGGTGTGAAAAAAATGCTCTTCTCTCAATGTTATTTGGCCACAACCTCTAAGACTCACTGTTTAATATGGGTCTCTGGAGACTGGAGAAGGCCTGTGTTATTTATGTATTGTATATTTGAGTCACGGTTACAATATTTTCGTTTATCTGATTTGGTTGTTGTATCTTATGAGATATGTCTCTACCAGGACTGAATGCTCACATAAAAACACACCGATCCCATTACTCATGGGATGAATTGGACATGTTAACAAACTACCCAAATAATACATACCCATCATAATATCAATGTTCAACTAGTACTGTACAAAATATACAAAAAAATCCTTGAGATATTTTGTTGTACAGTCTTAGAAATAATTTTATCAGGGGTTTCAAGTAACGAAGGATTGATAGATACGACTTTGTTAGGAGGTACATTAGCTACTTTTGAACTTGTTTGGAGACATTAAAAGCGTTCAAAATACGAGAGAAAACGTTGGTTAGTTTAATATAAACAATTCGGGCGTAATAATCTCGATTCTCAAGTCCATCGGAAATGTGTCTTACATTAGATTTTGTGTATAATCAATGTTTAGTTTTTTTTGTTTATTTTTTAGTTTGTTCTTTCTAAAGTATATATTAATATTAATATTGTTCCACACAATGATAAATATAAAATTATATTCGTTGTTATAGTAAACAGTTTGTGATACAAATATTTTTTTTATTTCTATATTAACTATTTTGTTCTGTCTTATCGTTTATAGCTATTTTTGATACATTTTTGTGATTGTACTCTTAAGAGTTAGTGCACACGTAGTTAAAACATATTATTGAGTAATTATAAATTATACTTAGAGTAATTTCCGTAGTAAATTACGATATAACAAAATATTTTACAATTAATATAATCAAGATTTAAAATACAATATATTATAGCTACGTGTGGTCCGACCCTTATGCATGTGGATTGTGTTGGACATGTTCTGTGACGAAGTGATGTTTGTTTGCGATTGATTATTGTAAAATGTAATTTGTGCTATAGGTATTATCGACAAGGCCGTAGTTTCCGATAATATGGCGGCACATACGCGTTCTGTACACCGGTATAAAGAAAGAGTCAGATTTCTTTAGTTATTCCATTCGAGCTTAAGCGAACTTGAGGTTTTGTATAGAGATTTCGATATTTCTTCAGGTGGACAAGCACTCGATACAGCTGAAGGTAGACGTTTTTTACGAAGCCCTATTATCAGATTTACACTTGATGTTGTGCGTTGACGTAATACAGGTGTCATAACTTTACTAGTATTGTGGGTGCAATCGTTTTCGGAAATTACGTCCTAATCGTTCGTGGACTAGGCTTGCCTTGTTTGTAGTTAGATAAACAAATTCACTACTATAGTGCCTCATTCCTTTAGCTAGATTTTTACAAAATGCAAAGGGAAATTGTAAAGATAATCTCTGTACTTTCTCGGCAACTTCATGAGACTTTTAATTGGATTTTTTAAAGTAACGTGTGCCTTCGGCCCACCGTTGTTTAAGACATGTAAAATTAATGCATACATCTCTGTTTCTATAATTAGACATTGCAAAAATAAGTGTTACAGTTAGATATCGACAAAATAATGCATCACCTGGTTTTATTGTAAAACCACAGGACAATGATTGTTTTTTTCAGTTTCGGAATACAGAAAATTGTTAGCGCGAATACATATTAGGTAAACTTTCAGAGAAGACCTATAAGGCTGAAGCGAATATAAATAAAGCGTCTAAAACAACTAAACTCAATGGACAGACATAAAAAACAGTTCAAAGTTTGTTTGTTTTCAAGATTTTTACACTATCTGCCGTTATTACAATGCGAAGTTTTGCCAAATATGTAGACGCTCAAAAATACAGCTCAGATAAATAATGTATGTCTTACAAATAATATGCATGACATTTAAAGGTTTAAGAAAGCAGAAAAAAAACATGTTCTCTTTTTTTTCAATTTGTATCGAAGTGCAATTAACAAACATTACAAGTGAATATGTAAATGTATAATAATCGTACCATATAATTTATATTTTCCAAATTAGTTGTAACTATCATGGTATCGTTGGTTGTAAATTATTTCAAGGGAAGTGTGGGTGAGTTACAGTCTGCTGTATAATATTGTAGAAAAGTTACTAAATATAAATTCACACTCATGACGTCTTTTCTTTCCATTGCCCTTTGATAAGTTATCTACGAGAATATGCTTACATATATGTCGTATATTATGTTCACATGTATATGTAACTAGTTGCCTGATAGGTGATCCCTAACGTTTATGAAAATTATACCGCTTATGTTCATCAGGCATAATATAGGTAACAATTGTTTCGTGTCAAATTTTTCGAATCGGTCCACTACATTCGCAAAGAAACAAACCTTTCCTCTTTATAGTATAAGTAAATAAGTATAGACATGAGCATCGCATGTTCTATTAGAACCATGTATTATATTCATACCAAGGATTTATGGTTTATTTCACAAATCCCCATTGGAAAATTATCAATGGGGATAAGGGAACAAAAAGTTCACTAATCCCCATCAATGGGGATTTGTGAACTTTATATGGTTTGTACCACAATAAATGCAAAATAAAATGTATACAGAAAGTAGTTGGTACAAAATGTAGGCAGATAAAAAGTACAGATAAAATTGGTTGGTTATAATACAAACAAATTACTTACGTTAGAAGATCATTTATTATCCAATTAAAGTACATAAACAGTTTGCCAATTTTCTCCATTCCATTTCGTTTAAACTTTTGAAACCCTCGTTGTACACGTGACTTAAATGGTCTAAATTTCATTTGTTACTTCATTCTTAATTACTTCGTGAATGTAAGGTGTAGTTAGTGGACCACACCATCACTTATAAGATTGGGATTAGTGACGTCATCGCAGCGCGGCGGTAATATGATCTGCAGTTCCTCATTAATCTGAACCTCATCTTCAGGGACGGTTACGTCTGGAATTCGTGCGCCACATTCTTCTGTTGACGATACACTGCCGGAAGAGAATTGAACTTCGCAGAAAAAATAACAGCTAATTAATAATAAAATATTAGCCGTGATCCATTTTAATTAGACTTTCTACATCTATAGCGATGTGCGGTTGGAATTCTATATTCAGACACAGGAGATAGCGTTTTTTTTTATATATGGCTAACAAAGAGGCATGCGGGCCACCTGATGGTAAATGGTCACCGCCGCCTGTGGACATTTGCAACATCAAGGGAGTCTAATGCCTCGTCGGCCTTTAAGGAGAACTTTCTTCGCGCCTTGTTTGAAGAGCCCCATGTTGTAGCGCTCAGGGAAGCTCAGCTCAGAAGGAAGCTCATTCCACATCTTATAGGTAAGGTAGAAAAGAGCACTCAAATCGGACTGTGGAGGACCGCCAGGGATCCAGCTGATGAGAAATAAACTTCCTTCTCCGGTGAGTACTTCGATAGAGGAAGGGCACAAGCTTACAAATTCTGCTAATATTATGCAACCACTATTATTTTACCACGTAATACATCGCCGCAATACTTTTATGTCCCACTGTCGGGCATAGGTATCTTCTTAGATTAGTAATACATAAAATACATGAAATCCAACACCGCTAAGACATTACCTACTTTGATGATAAGCCATGGGGACTCTGATGGTTAAAATCATTGGATCCACTTACTCTATCCGATTTCCGTCCTTCACTCCCGCCAGCACGGAGGTGTAGAGACGTGCGCACGCGCCGTGTAACCTCATTCCCGCTGGTACATCCTCGGCGCCCGACCTGGTCTCTGGGATGGGCTTTAATACGATGTTACCTGTTCATTTAACCACGTATATACTTGCATTAGCTGACCCGGCGTATTTCGTACCGCCTCCCCGACCCACATTTTTATTTATGAAACAAACACTAAATGTTAAGTGAAGCTTACAACAATACATCAGTGAACCGCGTTCAAATCGGACCAGCCGTTTCTGAGATTAGCGTGCCCAAACGCACGGACAAACTTTAAATAAAGCCCTAAAATGGCTTTCTCTTAGACATCTTCCATGTACACACAGAAATCACTTACAGATTTATTATATGTATAGATTAGGAGTCCAGTTACTGTTGCAACAGCTGTCCTTTGTCCTAGTTGTGACGGTTATCAATGTTTTTTTAACATTGAAGAAGCAAACGAGCATGAAATCCACCTAATGGTACGTGGTCACAACCGCCCATGGACTTCGTGTTCTTTCTTAGGTCGACCGCAAATGCGTTGCTACCCCTGGATTGAGTTGGAACGCCTCAGTTAAGTGTGCTTCCCTTACCACACTCTTCAAACCAGAACACAGCAACAAGTACCCTGCTGTTATAAGGCATAAGATGTGGCGATGGTGCCTCCTGAGTCGAACCACGAAATGTTCTATCATCTTAAAAAGTTCTACCAACTTTTAAAGAGCACAAAAAGAGAGTTACTAAGAGAAGTGAATCATGAGCCACAATTACAACTGACAACCTGACTAACTAATTGACCTAACAGTCATAAGTTTCTCATAACTTACCGGCATCATAATTGGGCGTAATTTTATTATCCATACCATCTCGGCTCGTATTCTCTTTCGAAGAAATAAATCCGTCATGGACTGCACTACGATTGTCTATAAGTTATAAATTACGATTTGAAAAGACATAAGGTGTAGAAACCGTTTATAATTTTATAAAAATACCATTGTACCTAATATTGACTTACAAAATTAAACAGACATATTTCTAAAAATCATTTTTCTATTGTTTAAATAAAGACCCCCTAAAACGATTTTCTCTTAGATATATTTCATGTACAGACAGCAATCACTTACAGATTTATTATATGTATGGATAATCTCCTGCCTGAAATTTAAAGTAAAATCTGACGGTAGATGGCAGGAGTGCGCTAATCGGTGAATAATAAAGCCACCTAAAAGCTAAAAATGTATAGCTAATATTGTCACCTTTAATACTGCGGAATAGGGTTTCCAGTTCATCAGGAGTCATACGCCTGAGGTATGGCACGCGCTTCAGGTCCGGTCGGTGGAGAGAACGGAAGGAGTTACGATGCTGAAAAAATTTGGAGATTACAGACAAAAAAGTAGACATGAAGAAAAATATAACGACGACCAGTATGGCGCAATGGACACCACCACCATCCAGACCGCCCAGCGAGGCAGAAAATTGGATGACGAGTTTAAATTTCTGTTCTCGGTCTGGGCGTTTGTGCTTTTGTCTTTGTTTATTGTCCATGGCACCCACGACACAGGGAATCCTAGCGTGGGGCTATGAGTGTGAAAGCGTTAAGCGTTAATCATATAAGTGTCAAGTTGAAAAAACAACCAGCAAGAATAGGTACACATCCAAACCGAACCAGAAGAAACTAGGTAGTTTTCCACATAATAATAATTGTATATGATTACATTTTCATGTAGAAATAGGTATCGTTATGAATTTAAATTTAAATAATCCAGTACTTTCCCGGAACGCTATGACATGGAATGCTTCAAACTTAGCAAAAAAAAAGCGCTCAGCTCTACTTCAAAGCCGGCGTTGAATTGGCGATATCTCTATTCTCTGATGTTGCAAATGTCCATAAACGTGGGAGATGTCCTAGCATCAAAAAGAACAATGTGCCAGTACCTTTACAAGACCAGGGGAGACTTGCGTCTTTTCACAAGCGGAAGACATACTCAGGCATTGGACCACGCCGTCGTGTTTCACCGAGATAGCAGAAAGGCCGCCGCACACCAATTCCTCGCTTATCTGTATAACAAAAGCGGGTTTGGACGTTAATCTATACATATAATAAAACAGTAGAAGAGTTCAATTGTGTAAATTTCATAAAAACTAAAAAAATGGAAATGTGAAACAATTTGAAAAAATCAAAACATATTTCGGTCGGTTGACTTCCACGCATAAACTACTGGACGGATTTTGATAAAACTTTTTTTGCTATATAGCTATTAGAATAGCAACGTATATGCTATAATTTATTATGAATAAAATGACTGAATATTATTCAACTAATAAGTAAACACAACATTGATTCTCGGGCGATACCTACGAAGTGCGCAGGGTCATCTATTATACTATATAATATTATGTTTTTATATTATAAGAATTTTGAAGCGGCTGAGATGGTTATTGGCTTTAATTCACAGCTGACAGTCTCGGGGCAGAGTACACGACTAAAATATATTTACGTTTTACATGCCTAACCTAATTGTGGGGACATTACGTGCATCCACACCTTTATTGCTTGGATGTTTGATACTAACGCAAACAGGAAACCATCTAAATTACCGTCATATTTGATCCATTATTATTCAAGAATGGATGGTATCATGGATGGATTAACATCTAACACGATACTTTATTATTCTGGCGTATACCTATTCTCTAAGTTCCCTTAACCACTGTTATAGTGAAACGTCTTCGCATATTCTGTCCTTATGCTGAAATACGTGCGAAGTCTTCTTGGTGCGCAAAGAACTACCAAGTACCCGTTGGTATTTGCACAAGATAACCAAGAATGGATTAGAATACGTACCTACGTATTGTCGGACATGTCGGACATACCTATGTCACCTATACCTTTAGTCTACTTTAGTCCTATACTGTATAAGATTGGATGTGAAAAACCACAAGCTGCGACCTTAGGTACAACGTGTCCTGTCTTTCCCATATTAAATATCAAGTACATTTTTCAAAAATACTTCATTGAAACGGAGAGCAACTGACTGTACTACGTAATTGATTACCGCATCGCTCCATCATTCTTTTTACTGCGGCGCGATGAAATAAATCGTTTTTCGCCCACAAACAGTCGGCACGCACACAATTTGTCATTCGGGTTCAGAAAGGAAAGAATTTAGAGACCGCTTAGAGTATAAATTCCTAACCTATGGAAATTTGAACAAGATGCATTTGTTGAGGGAAAACTTTAAGCAGCAAGGATTAGTAGCATTTCATATGCCTAGAGCATATAAATATCAGAACTAGCCGGTCATAAGGCGCTATACGCTTTTGTTTCCTCAAAATGAAGAATTAAAAATCCATTATTTTCAAGTGGTCACAAAATAATATACATTATACTCGTATATTATAAAATCTGATAGAATTATAACATTGTAAT
>DWNJ01002130.1:0-10926 GCA_018250275.1 Udranomia eurus
TTTTGCGCTTAAATTTACTTTAGTTTTAAAGATCCACTCGATTATGGTGCATGATTTATCAAATCATAAAAACTATCAACTTGATTCAAGATTTTTTGATAAATAAATGTCAAGCGAAATCACTTTGTTACGATATGTGACAGTTTTATGTAAAACAGAAAGAAAATATAAAATAAAAATATTCGAATGTAATTCGTATTTCTTTAAAAATAAATGCTTATTTAAGCTAGAAAAAATCACTTGATTAATGCACGCACAGGGATGAAAACGTTACAAAATATAAAATACAACAATTAAAACATCTTGAAGCAAGCTATTAATAAATTTAAAAAGCGTCAATTTTACTATCAATTGTGAACACTAAACACTATTCATATCAAGTACTTTCATAAAACGAGTATGTATTGATGTCATCTATTTCTTTTGTTACATGAGTATTAAAAGTGTTTGGTGTTTCATATAATGTATATGACATGTACATGAATTTCCAGTACAAACCAAATCTCTCATTTCTATTGGATCTCCAATTTATTGGATGACTCACATAGAGTTGGTTAGCCTTTTCGAAGAATGATTGCGTGTTTTAGCTCAATTTTATATCCTTAGTTTATTTTATAAGTTGTGCTTGTACTTGTCAAACTGTTTGTGGACTATTGAGCGTATGGCTATTTGTATTTGTGGATTTGGCATATTTGGAAAACAATCACCACATGTTCATAATATATTTGGTCTTATTTCATATAGTGTATGCATCTGTCAAATAGAACCAACACTCAATGGTGAACACGAATAGCCATGTGAAGTCGCACCCTTAAATACCTCTATTAAATAAAATCAGCTATTGAATAAGTATGTATTTGAAGGTTTCGACAAAGCATTTAGTATACAGCCAAGCCAGTCTTGTATGACAATGTTTAAATCACAAATTTAATGTATGGTTCACATGAGAAAATGTATGTATGTTATCCACAAACAGTTTGGCCAGCCGGGCCCTGAACTTTAGTGAGAGTGCTGAAGTGATATTAAATTATTATTTACATTGTTACCATATTTGTTGCTATTTTAGATATAATTTGCTTGTTGAATTGTGGTTTAGTTTTAGATTTAACTAAATTTTAACAGCTTTATAATTAGTTTTTTGCTAGCTTTCTGTACTGACTGCATTTACAATTTGATTATTTTTAACTTTAAAAATGTGCTTTAATTGAAATTAAAAGCGACAAGTTTAAATTATATTATTTCATTGTATTATAATTTATTAATTATTAATTTAAAAGTATTGAAACTGCCTCTCTGTTAATGTTAATTGAAGTTGCAAATGGAAGAGATCCCAAGGACTCGTATTGTATGTTCACTATATTATTAAGGGACTTGCATATTGTTAAACTTTATCGATGTTATTCTTCACCTATCGTATTGACAATAATTATATATCAATTATAAATTTGGTGTTAGTATAAGTGTGGTATTCAGATTGATGTCAATTTTATCACTTTGTGGACTTAGGAAGTTTGAGAATGTTTACCTATTGTGTAATGATAAAATTGCTATATTCCGTCATATTGTAGGAAAAATTATTTACTATATAGTATTTTCAGGATTTGCATTGTATTGTTTGCAGTACATTTATATACATATTTCACTTTCTCTAGTTTTACAGTCCAGTGTTCAATCTTTTATATTACTATAATTAAGCACAATACGCATGCATTCTTATCTCTTAATTATGGCTTATTATGTTTAAATCGCCACTCAGTATAGGGGAATATTATCAACAACTCCTGTTACAAAAATTTAGGTTTAATTATATGTTATTTATTAAAAAATATTTGTGGCTTACAAGTGGTCCAAGGGCAACTGTTTTTATGTTCCAGTACTTCCCCTTTCCTATACGGTTCAGTGGAAGCACTGGTAGGATATTATCGGTTATTTCCAAATGATTACATGGACTCCAACAAGGTTTAAGAACTGTCGATTACAATCGAGCCTACCTTAAAGCTAGCCTAGCTCGGAAGCACGCATGAAATTACCGGTTAGGCCCAGCTTATAGGAATATTCTATGCTTAAAAAATTATTTATTAAACGAGTTTCTATAAAAATTATCAACTCATTATTTAACTCTCTCTTATTTTAATGCGTAATAACAATTGTCTTTGCTGCTTCTCCAAATATTTTTGACAATAAGTATATATATACAAGTGTAAGTAAATATTTATTCAGTGTTATCGTCAATTAAGGAAACTCAATGCTTCTGGTCCATTCCGAGTATAAATGAATTATTTTTAATAGAATAGTTGTGGTAAATTAGAAAGTGTTTCATCAAGGTGCATTACAGAATATTTATTTGTGTCTATCATATATACAAATGTATTTAGTAAATTATAGAAGATATTACATTAGTTTAAACATGTGGCAAGCAAAATAAACTATGTATTATTGTCAGATTATTCATATATGTATTAAAACATGGTTTTTATATAGCTCGAATTTCAAGTTATCTGTACTGATTTTTGACGAATGTAATATTTTTTGTAGAAAATAGGAAAAATCTAAGGATATCTTAATTTTCTTGTCTATATATTATTTCTCATATTTGACAATTTCTATATATTTTTTTGTATCCACATTACGAATTTGAATATAATACACATTGTTACTTATCTCCTATATCTAAAATTATCTCTGTAATATTTGAGTTGTGTATATGTACATTTATGTTGTCTATGATTGTATTCTACTTCAAGAAAATTAAGCTTCTAAATGGAGATTCTTTTTGAGGTCACTGTTGAGTTAGGTTAGACACAGAAATTATAAACAAAATTATAAATTCAAAAAAACAACACAACAAATGTATTAGATTGCATATATGGATTTAATTTGACTATTCTAATAATTTATAACTTTGGATAAATCAACCAAAAATTATTGGGAAATATAAAGAAATTGTAAACATCAATTATATTATTATGTTTAAATACAATAGGACAAAGTATAACAGCTTACGAGAGGTTTATTTAGAAATAGATGTTGAATAAATGTGAAATTATTTACGACTGTCTTTTATTTGTAAATTGAAAATACCTACTGAAATAAACTTCTTTATGGACTTTATGGCTATGGACAATACACAATAACAACAAACGCCCAGATCCAGTTATTGTACGAGACTCGTATTACAGATTACATTATGTAAACAAATAGTGCATAACATTCTAAGTACCAACAACATTTTTAAATTAGACATTGTCTAACAATCAAGACATCAAATACAGTTTATTACGTTCAGAAACACGGGTTATTTCTAAACCTCTGAAGTCGGGATGACAACTTACCTCACGTGTATTTTGCTCAGGCTCCAACGTTCTCACTTGATAAAATTGTAGAACACTAATGACGTTACACATAATGTTCCTTATTTATCCTATGATAATTTAACTTATTTCGATTCTCTTAATAGCTATTATTTTTTATTTATTAAGAAATAAAGGTTACAAGTCGTAATGGGCCTAAGTTGGACCGGCTTGTACCAGGAGTCAACCAGACATTGTACTAATTATACTAATAAACAAACCAGTAAATTAAACATGTTTTAATTGTAAGTAATGTTGTTCTAATATTAAAATAATTAAAAAGAAAATTAAATGGTAAAGTAAAAAAAAAATAGGAATTGGACGTTTTATATATAAATTTTACAAATATTTTTAAAAAATGATCGAAAAAATTTATTGAACACAGTTTTTTTCTCCAATGTTCATGTTTTGAGGACATTCAATTACTTTTCTCATTAATTAGTTAAGTAGTGGTAGTCGTTTTTTTTTATTAATGCAGGTAATAAATACAACACTGGTGTACTACTGGAACATTGGAAAATTTGCTTCTCACCATTTGCAAACCTTAGTGGTATGTTACTGGAAAATCATAGAATTCGTGTTCAGTGCATTACCAGTGCCAATAATTGTTTCTTCTAATACTATTATATTACGCAACAATTTGAAAATAAGTTACAATAATTGATATAAACAAATATTTCAAAAGTGGTTGCAGTCGTGCGCGGTAGTTAAAATGGCCGCCCGGAACAGACAACAGAGTGATCGATTGTCTTTTCGGATTTTGTGTTTTTCACTGGCGTAGATAACGTGTATATTTACGTTTAGTTATGATTTGTAAAAGCCCTACAAAACTAATAAGCATAAAAAATGGTGGGAAATACAAAAGCTTAATATTTAGGTTTGAAATGGTAGTACCTGGTGAGGGACTGATGCACTCACCCTACATAAAAAAAAATAAAACCTTTATTACTTATAGATACGTTTATTTTATAATCACAAGTAGTCAAACTTATTTTTTTAATAAAAATACGTTTGCAAAATATAATTTCTTTGCTCACTGTACAAGAAATTTACATCAACGCGAGGTGTCTAGTTTAGTCGCACTCGCACGAATAAAACACAATAAACTTGTACCGTTATTACAACACATGTTAAAACCATACCCAATGTTAACGACACTATCGTGAAATGATTACTGGTGACAGTTTATAAAACCGTTTTAATTGTTTACTTATTTCATCGATATACATGCAGATGTTGCCTGACCACAATTTGTTATGAAAGTTAGTATTTGGATAAAACCATAACTCGCATGAATAGAATGTCTTTGAATAGTAGGTACAGATTACAAAATGTAAGTCGTAATATAATTATAATTAGTAATATAAGTCTTTAAAGACTCGTATGTATAAGTAACTCTTTTGAGTACTTTCGGTGAAAGTACGTATTTAAACTTAGTACTTTGGTAGCAACTTGCATAAAACTTTTTAAACAGTAATCAGTACATCTTTGTACATCGATGTGTTGTTATTTTCTACCCATCCTTGTTTAATGCCGTAACTTTTAAAATGTTAATGTTAAGGTACGATTAAAACCAAACTTTACAAAATATACATTTCTAAAAATATTCAAATTAGTACTAATTTTGTATGTTTACATTACACGCGTAAAGGCGTACTTCTGCCTTTACGCCGTACATTACATAATTACTTGGCAGTATTATTTACAGTATAATTAAATATACATAAATATTTGATAAATTTTGGACTACATCACACTTAAAATGAATTAAATAAATCATCTTTAGTTAAAATGAGTAAAATACAGATTTCTTACTATAAACCGACACCACGACATAGAATAAGTAGTTACAAATATGGTAGATAATATGTTAAATGGGCCCAATACTGTTGGTATGGCACGATCACAGGTAGTTTAATTGTGAACGAGACGATTTCGATAGTTGGAATTTTGTTATTATACTAACTTTTATGTTGTTGGTAAACTATGTTATCCGATATAAGACCAATATAATATACAACATGTAAATAAATTACAAAAGATAATTTAATTGGTTAAGAATTGACTAAAAAAGCGTAAAAACTAAAAACGTGTAAATTTTAAACGAAACAGTTTGTTCACGAGGACAAGGTACACAATTTGTCGTACAGGGACAGAAGACAACGAAGTACTCGACAATTCTCTAGCAACACACACAATGACCAATACGGGCGATGGAAGCCGTGTGGGTGCGGGTGATGAGGGTGACGGGTGAGGGGTGAGGGGTGAGGGCGAGTGTGTGGGTGAGAGTGAAGCGGGCGAGCGAGTGAGCGGGCGAGGGCGAGGCAGACCTGTGCGAGTAAGTGAGCGCGCAATACCCATGTGTCTAGCAGGCCGACGCCCGGCTCGGCGCGCAGCCACCCGCCCAGCCCCGCCATCGCCTCCAGCTACAACACACGGCGCCGCACTGACCCACCGCTACCTACCGCGCGCTGCACCACTACAGACTCATCCGAGATTCACCGCCAACATCTAGCATCGATCCCGTTGTCCTCAGTAAATAAGTGTGGATACGTTCTCGGTTCCAATTACAAACTCGAAGCCCCTACTACGAAACGACATTCGACGAACGTCGATCACAAGTCTGTAGTGTGCGCAGGAATCTAATAAATGCACTAAAGGCTGAAATCATGATTTGTGTAGCATTCATTGCTTAACATTAAAAATGAAGTAACTTATTTTAGGTGCTCTTCATTATGTGCAATTGACACCTTGTTGTCCTCTATACACTATTTTCTACCAATATTATTATTTATACACTAGTTATTGACAGGAATCGTTCTATATCCTTTTATTGATTTGTAAAATGCGACAATTTTTCATCTAACAATAAATGAAATTTGATGTATTGCTGTAATGATAATTAAAATTTTATTGTTAACTGATAAATGTTTACTGAAAGCGATATTTTAGATTTACTGTCATGCCTTAGATACATAAATAATTAAATTGATATCTCTTATAATTATTGCCATTCATTAATGAGATAATAAATGGTCCAAATATGTTAAACATCTAGTATCACAAAATTATGTAAGCTAAGCTACGTTTATACTAATCCATGCTAAGATTTTAATATTCATTATTTATTGCATGTACAATCTATACTATTTATAGGAATATATTTAATTACAATGCATTCAACACAGTCAGTTTTACCTTGATCCTTGTGCGTGCGGCGAATTTTGAGACCTTTGAAAGTGTGCTTAACGTAAAGTCACTCGTGTCGATGTCCAGTTGATGTGATTCCAAGCACGCCAAGAATTTATCCTAAAATTAACATAAGAAATATGAAGAAGGTGTGGTTAGCTGTTACGTCCTTGTTTCACTGTGTACAAAGATATGATTTTATAGAATGAGGAAATGATGTTTTTGTCGTTTTTGAAACACAAAAAAATAAGAGGGCATTACATAGATATGTAACAGGTCGAGGTTGTGAAATATCTGCAAAGATCGATTATGAAACTTAAATGGAATGTTGACAATAGAGTACTGCTTATACTTTAAACACTGTGGCGAACATAATTCAAAAATAAAACAAACAGTTAAACCTTACCGCATCCGCTTTACACACAGTGTTAGCCATTTGCCGGCACAGCTGTCGGAGAAAATGTGTCTTGTCTACCATCTCATCCGTTATCATAAACGAATATAACTTCTCCTTTAACTCTTGATTACTCCGACACATTAGCGCGAAAACATTGTGACAATCTGAAAATTTGATAAATTTCATTGTTCGCTTCTAATATTATTCTTCTAAAAAAAAATGCCTGAAACTTCTTAAAAAAATAGCATCTTTTTTTTCACCAATACTTGAAATAGGAAGGTGGAATTAAGACAAGACTTAAACAATACCTTCAGTTTCTCTAATATCGACGACGCGCTTGACAGTACTCAGTGGCATGAGCGATATATGCCTGTAGGGTTTACTGGAACCTATCCGCATCGTGCCTGTCCCGTTTGTTGGACTTTTACTATTGAATGCCTGTAAATTAAAAAAAAAAGCATAAAAATATATACTTAATAATTGACTAAAACAATGAAGAGATAGATTTTGTCAAAGGTTAGATCTCTAATCTAAAAATTAAATCTCTAGAGCTAACTCCAAGAGACTTAAGCTATTATTTTAAGTGGTCCATTTTATTCGACATTTTAATAATTAACATTGGAGAAAGACTTACTTTTGATCTTTTCTTGCACACCTCCATAGTGTCTGTGAAGAGGAATAGTACAAGATGGTCTCCTCTGCCTGATAGCTCCTTGGAAAGTTCAACGACTTCACAGCGAGAGACGAAAGATCGATGCGAGGAAACAAGGTGCGCCTGCAAATATATATTGCCTTATATATTTGTTTTATATTAATTCAATCTTCGCCATCAACGTCAACGTCCACGTCCCCGTTCGAAAATACCCAGGTACGAAGTTTGTACTGGTTTATACTATTTAATTATTTAACAATTATTGTAACATAACGGTAATAGTAAGACATATTGAATCGCGGACTTTTTTGTAGATATTGATGTCCTCTATAATATTATCGTACATCACTATGCTCTGTTCCCAACAATTTCCGCAGCGGACGTTCATCAGGGATAATGTAGAATTCCAATGGGAAAAGAATTTTTCAAATCCAATTTTTCAGGTCCAGTAGTTTCGGAGCCTATTCAATTCAAACAAATAATCAAACCTTTCCTCTTTACAATATTATTATAGATGAAAGAGATATTGGAAATGTAAAGTTTAATCAGTTCCGACAGTTATATAGTTAATAGTTGGTGACGGCATGTCTTACGGGGCACTGGTCGATGTCGTTGTAGATGTCGAACATCTGCAGCTGGCCCTCGGTCTTGCGCTTGTCCTCGTTGATGTGCGACATGACCTCGCGCAGCCCCGCCAGCGCCGACACCAGCGCGCAGTGGTCCGGGTTGCCCTTGTTCGTGTGCTTCAGTATGTCTGCGTGGGTTGAGAGTCCAATGCGGTTAAAGGAAACCATACAACCTACTATTTCTACTGTTTCATGGTCGAATTTGTTGCACTCACGTTAACTACGTGAGTCCGATCGATCCTGCTTTGATTAATGATTCGAATACGAAATAATCTCATCGTGTTTAAGATCTAGGAAACCTTTTAGTCTACTATAGTATAATAATAAAATTACAAAACAGTTATAAACTAATTTAACGTATGCTAGGTTAATGTAACTTTAAAATGTTAATATTTTTCTGGGTAGTACTGGTAGTAGTACCCCTAAAGTAAGAGTAACTAACTAAACGAGGTTAACTTACCATCCAATAGTAAACTTATGCTAGGTAGTCGCTGCACTGGTCTTATCAAAAGCTCCTGTAAACTTTGTCTGCCACATTCTGGTTTGGTTTGACAGATTTTCAGGAATGCATGAAATCTGCAAAGGAAATACGAACGGTCATAAAACCAATAAATTCTTAGTACTATCGAGATATTATTAGTTTATAAAAAGTTTCATGTGTGGAAAGACTTTGGAGGAGGGTACATTTATTTAGACTAGACGATCCCTATGTATTTATTAATTATGTATATATTCCCGTATGTATGTATATTAGTGTTGTACACATTTGTACATATCTATACTATATAAGTACACATGCAATCTACCATTTGGTCACCAGTATGGCCATCAATTTGCAGAAGCATGCTGGAAGAAATTTCTTAGAGAAATAAGCATTGACTTTGCACAATTTCGTAGTTCTTCATTGTTTTTACGATTGACATGTGTACATAAATAAATAAATAAAACATTAAAATATTATAACAGCCATTAATATCAATTCGTACCAGCCTAGGCGCTCACCTGGGGTTCTCACGGTCGCACTGCTGCAGCATCTCCTTAGTGTTCTCGAAGAAGTTGACAAAGGGCGGGTACGCCTTCACCATGTCCGGCGTGTACTTGAGCACCAGCCGCCCGATGCTCACCTCCTCGCTCCAGTGCGCCTGCGCGTAGTGCAGCTCCTCCAACATCCGTCTAAAGAGAACATGAACCTGAATTTGAGCCACATTCAGAGCCTCGGGTAGGCTGTCAGTTTTTTGACAAGGAATGGTCAGACTAAACTAAATTCAGACCTTTAAAGAAATTTTTAATAAAAAATCCGGTTTGGACTAAGTAATTGATATGTAAATATATTGAGGATGGTTATTGATGTCCAAATGTTTCACGTCAATAACGTATTATATATAATACGTATTACATACGTATTAAGTATAAAAAATATATGCAAAGAATTTCGTAAAGTAAAATACTTACTGATGTAATTCATAAATAGGTGGTAAGTTTCCAAATATTATTTTAAGTTCTGTATTATTGAGCAATGCTTGGCTTTTGCTGTTATCTGGGTCATCCTCAACCATTTCCTCCAGCGGTTGTTTAAACATCTAAAAGGGAAAACATTATCGAGTCAAAATTCGTACATAGATAGACACACCCATTTAACAAATACCAATACATAGTAGACATACTCACAGTGACAATCGTATTTAATATCCCCACGTAATTCGACTCGGTCTGTAATAGCTCCATAAATACTTGTTGGCGGGGAGATAATAGCTTTCTCACTACATTGTCGGGTACTTCGGACTCTATTAAAAAAACAATATATATTATAATATTATTATCATGAAATTTCTGAAGAAATTTATTTTGAAAAATGCCTAACAGTTAGAACCACTAAGATGTGTTTGTATACAAAATTTAAATAAAGATAAAGTATCATAAAAAGCTAAATATATTTAATCTATTTCGGGTATGAAAATGCACTTTTAAAAATGAAACATTCAAAATTGGGGAAAATGTATCTGTATAATAGACGATGTATAATAATATATTGAAATATATAACTTAGGAATATAATGCGTAGTCACGCAATAGGTATAAATCGAGAAACATGTCCGAACTTTATAGTCGAACAATATGAAATAAAACAATTGACAACTAAAATAACAAAATATAAAGTTATTTCGAGATTCCAACACTCACCCTCCAGCAGCTGCTTGCCGTCGGGCGAGGGCGTGCAGTCGAGCAGGTTGTTGGAGAGGCTGAGCAGCACCGCGTCGCTGACGGAGGAGCGGCGCTTGTTGAGCGCGGCGTCGCCGGTGCGCAGCTTGCGCTTGCGCAGCCGCTGCAGCTGCGTGGGCGTGCCCGCCGCGCCCGCCTCCTCCGCCGCGCACGCGCCGCCGCACCCCGCGCCCACCGACGAGCGCCGCGACACCTCGTCCAGGTACTATAGTGAGTTGCCAATTACGTCTTGCGATTAGTTACGCCTTAAAATATTGTTGTGTCGAAAGGTGTGAAAAGGATACAAAATTACTATTTTTATACTATATATTTTTATAATACTATTATAAAATATATATATATATACTATATTAACATTGAATGCTGTGAATGTAGAAACATGTTTTTTTTAATTAATGGAGAATGTTATTTAACGTTGTTACCTAGTTCTGGTGGATAATTGAAGCTAGAAGCGACATATTGTCAGGTCCAATTCACATTTCATCATTAAAG
>DWNJ01002131.1:0-10925 GCA_018250275.1 Udranomia eurus
ATTATAATCTAATGCTTTATCGGGCGTAACACACATTACGTAAACAGAGCGTGTAGATTTACAGCGAGTTAGCCATAAATTCCCTTGCAAGGGACCTTGCTGTGAAATCCGCGTCAGCATGGGTCTCGACAGGGTCGGACTGATTGCCCCATCTATCTGCAGGGCCGGTCGAGGGTTCGACGCAAATAAAATAACAGGCAAATAATCGGTATATCTCAGCCTATAAAAGGTGTAAGTTATCAAACGTGCGGAAAGCAATACGGGAGCAGATGATTCAATCCCAGAAAAGGTTTTCGCAAATTTTTCCTTGTCGTTCGTGGATAAATTAATAATACAAGGTCAGCTTTATAAAACACAGATTTAGGTAATTTAATATTTTTTTATATATCTTTTACAGAATATGCGTAGTCCACCGGTTTTATTTTAATAAGGATTTGATTTCAAACGTGGAAATTGATAATATAAACTGCAGCCATATCTTACTCTTATTGTGTTTATTAAGTTGTTTTGTCAAGTATGTACATAGAAGTAATGATGGCGTGCGACCTTGTCCTATCACAATATTATTTACTGTTTATTTAAGCTCCCATATTTATCCTGCAACACACATATAAGCTTCTAAATGAAGTAGTACTAAGACATAAGTCCGAAACATCATTCAGTACTCGATTACATTGATCATAAGATAAAAATGTCGGAAGCATTTTGCATTTATATGTGGTCTATGTAGATGTATATTTCACTCTTCTCTAGTTGTAACTCGACGTATATACGCAAGCACGCGCATGCAAATATTGCACATACATACGAGTATGCTGGCACGCACTTATTTATGCGCTTTGCGTCTGGAAGTCAAAAATGTTTTCAAATAACAACTTACAACACAAACGCATAGTCGTCCAGAGTGTCTTTAGCATCTAGGCGTGAGTAGCTATAAACCCATTGTATGCACTCGCGAGTGGAGCCGACATTAAACTAAAAGCGGTTTTCGAAAGCCCACGACGCGAAGTGGTTATAGCAATGGCAACCATTCTCTCCTTAATGTACCTGTCTGGCCTCCGATTGCGTATTGAGTACGTCATCTGCGTCTTAACGATTGTGCCTTTTTGTTGAAGGCTTAGAAGACTTCAATTCTGTTTCTTTACGTATTTGGGCATTCAGCTTGTCATTAATTTGGCATCGTGATCATTGCTGGTTGGTTCTGCATATAAGCAAATAAGCAATTGCTTAAGGTATTACGGCTTGGCGGACACCAGAAATAGAAAAAAAATTAAGTATGGAAAGGGGGAGGGGGCGTAGGCTTATGTTTAGGGCATCGAGAAGTCTAAAACTACTGATTGTTATTACTCGCGATATACATTTTCGTTTTGCCCACAGCTCTACAACCGGAGCGTGTCATACCAATTTTCACAGACCACTGGGAACGACGAAAAGTCCTAGCAGTACATTACAAATTCGCACCAAAACCATTGGTCAGCAGCTAAAATTGTCGTTGTCGAGTGCAATGGATTTGAACCGGTAATGCTGCGAGCGATCGGAAGCGGAAGGGACTCAGCAATTCAGGCTTCCCGCGGCGATACTTCTCCCTCAACGGTACTCAGATGGATAACGGGAACAGTAAGTGTGATATGATTAGTGAATATTAATATTATGAGTGGTATATGTTACTTGGCCCCCCGCTACAGAACTTTTTTTGGTTATTAGATATAGGAATAAATAAAAGTGCTACAGTGTTTGGTGAAAGAGATCTTTTGTATTCTGTGTTATAAATTGTGTCATGTTTTAACTATGAATCGATATGTATATATGTAACCGGAAAGCGCGAATTGTCTAAATAATATAATACTTATGTCAATATAGAATTCTTGGAAATATTTCCTTATACTTTGCTTTTCTTGTCTCATAAAACACTTAACTTCATGCATATTTTTTGCTTTTAGTGCAATGCGCATTGATCAATTGGTGAGATATCAGTAATTCCTATTAATTCATATTTTTCAAGATAAACAATACTTAACAAAATGTATTAGAGAATCAGCCAGTTAAAGTATAACCTTTACCGGGTTGAACCTTTACCAATTTGAACAGATATCAATCGGTATCGGTATTCTTGAGCGAAAAGCGGAAACGGAAGAGATTGAGCAATTGACGCGGCGAGCTGAGATTTTGCTATTCTGACAGTCGATACTTCGACTTGTAAATAGAAAATTATGTTCTAACCGTTGGAGGTAAAATTTAGTACGCGCTTTCGCGTTACGTAGCGCGCGTTAAGCAGTTGATTATCGATTAAATAGCAGTCGTTAAACCTTATCGGAGATACACGTACCCAGCGGGGAAATACGAGAGCTGTAGTTAGTCTGTGTTGTGAATTTCGCCCAATGCTAAATGGTCCACCGCCTACTAGCTTATATAACACTGGGAGTGTAACTAAAGCTGAAACACTATGTTCAAATCTGAATCCAGAATGTTATAATGTTTTAGTCCAGATTTAGTCGCCATATACTACGTAAGTATGTTTGTATTTGATATATTTAATTATCTCAATTATTATTATACCGCCATCATTTTTTCTAGAACTCCTAAAGGATGATTGATGGAAAATGCTTCTAACATTAAGTTTGACTATTAACTTAGTTGGTGTGGTAAGCGATGTGAGTGGCCTTACAACGGCGTACACCGGGAAGGTGTTAGTTCGAGCAACGGAGTTCCCCCAAGAGATGTGTCTGATGAGACGACGTGCTGGCCCCACTCAGATGGATAAAAAAAGGAGACACGCTGAACTGCGGCTATCCAACTAAGCTCTCAGAGATAACAACGGTAATTTGTGGTCAACTCATAAAATAACTTCGATCCTCACTTTCGTTGATTACGATATTCATGAGTGGCATCAATAGGTGGACTGCATGCTCGTTTGCTACCTCAACTTGTAAAAGAATTCATACTAATAACTCACACTAATTAACATCAATTAATTTGCGTAATGGCCGCAATAACAAAACGTACAATATGTAGAATCGCACGATACACAAAGTACCGCGTACAAAAAGCTTGTTTGTATCTGCCAAGAAATTTTAATAACAGGGATTTGTAATATGGCCACGTTTGCGTGCGGTTCCCGCTTTTATAATAGAAGATGAGCAAATTCCTCTATGTGTTCTCGTTTTAGAACACAAAATTAATTAATATGGATACGTTCTGGACTGAAGCGAATAAAATAGGACGTTTCGAACACTTTCGTTGTTTCTTTTGAGCTGCTTTGACCTAATCCTGTGTGTTTGCGCCGTTTGCGCCTTTCTGTGTTGTTTGTGGGTTTTTTGTATTGTATCTAATATACTGATTAATATTACTCAAGTAAGAATGAGCTAAGTTTCAAAATATATATGAATACGCGAATTTATTTAACAACTTTAATTATTATTCTATGTTCTATGTCGCAACAATTTCGTATGTTTTATAGATATGAAGACTATTTATTAGATAGATATTTGAGCCACAATTCGCTTGTTACTTCTTTGTATAGGGTATTGTTTTCTGAAAAATTGCCGTAGTAATACTGGCCCAGCATCAACGTGCATTCAATCTGTTCTAAAATCGAAGAAGTTATTGACGTCCTGGGTCATCGGTGATCATGATAGGATTCTTAACGTCGGTTACATGAGCTGCAATTACTAAGGACAATGGGCTATTATTACTGAGTATGTATGTGTATAGACTATAAAATCACCTGCGTAAGACACGTGTCATGAAAATGTCTTAATGGACACTATATGTATGTACATCTCAGCAGATCACATAACTGCCTACTCTGTTTGTGAATGGAAGAAAAGCTTGAATGTTTTTGTATTATATTATAGAGAAAATAGAGTCTTTGAAAGTTGATAATATTTCTCATGCGAGTGGATCTCTGCGTAGAATATAGGTTCTGTGAAAAGGAAAATATTGAAAGTCTTTAAACAATTTGTAGCCAATTTCGAAACTTTTACTAAGATCTGCTTACTAAGTATTCGTTTGAGAAATTTCAAAGTCCAGAAAACTTGACGTTGCACAGCAAATGAAGCGTTACAAAAATGAACGAGCTGCTACTGCTCGGATTTCGAACAACTTATTTTTTTACATCTGAGAAAAGTTTGAATAGAAAATAATATATGAAGATGTTCTAATCTATACATATAATAAATCTGTCGGTTATTGTCTGTATATAGCAGATATCTAAGGGAAAGCCTTCTTAGGGGTCCTTATTTAAAGAATATAACCCAAAAAAATATTTTTAGAATTTTTGTCTGTTTGTCCGCTTGTCTGTGCATTTGTGCATTTGTGCACGCTAATCTCAGACACGGCTGATCCGGTTTAAATGCGGTTCTCATTGATGTATTGTTGTAAGCTTCACTTACACTCACATTTAGTGATTGTTTCATAAAAATCGGTTCATAAATATATATGTTGTGGGAAGGGGACGGGGACGGGAACGCGGTACGAAGTGCGCCGGGTCAGCTAGTCCTTAATATAGCTTTGAATTTGTTTCACCATTAAGAAGGCACTATTCCCGAATTAGGGGATGAAGGAGGTGTTGTATTGTTAAATTGACTGAATGGTGCTTAGCGTACAATTACAATAATTCAAATTCTTCTGCACACTTTAATAACCTTTGCATACACGTTGAATATCCAGAAAAGTAAAGTGTATTCATTCTTTTAATAAAAATTAACAGTCTACACAACTATCTACTTTGCAGATCCTATTCGAGAAAACAGCGGAGCGCCGTGGGATTCGTGAAATTCTCTTTTAAATCCCTACTTGCTTGTTCTCGATTTGTTTTTTCTACGACGAAAAAGACAGCGTGAAAAACAAGCAGGACTAACTTTGGGGCAATCAGCAAGCCTAACTTCGAGAAGGGTTAAATCAAAGGGATCCGGTTTTATGAAGACTTATTTCAGACTTACCTTCAAGTTGGAATTAGATTTAATCTGGCTCGAAGCTTTGGGATTGAATTTTGTAAACAATTTCAAATACCTCTACAACTTCAGGCTTTGTTGAAATACCAATGGGAACTCGGGATACCGTTGTTTAGAAATTCCAGTGAAATGAATTCGTAAGTACTTATATGAGGTCGGGTAGCGTATGTGGGTTTGTTGAACGGCGATCGCTATGTAATTCAGAATATTTTTGGTTTGCGTTTATTACGCGGTCGTATTGGTTGATTCGGTGAACGGGAAGGTCTGTTGTTGTCCCTTATTTATACTCAAGGTTAATCATGCTTCGCCAAATATATTATGCTGTATAATTTTAACTTATATAACCATTTACTTAAATGATAAAATAAAGCTGAATCGTCTTTTTGGACACGCTAACCCCTGATACTAAAGACTGGTTTTGTAAAAGTCTTTTAGCTTCTTGTAGTGACATTTTTAAAGCAATATGGAATCTGGAATAGGGCACCTTCTTTTGCTATTTAAATGCGACATAATACTAGCAACTGCTCACAAAGAGTGCACATACAAGAAAACAGTATAGATCTATAAAACTACAATACCCTCTGATAATAAGGTTTTGTAGTGTGGATCGTGGAGAGATTTGTGGTTGCCTATCGGCAAACACAAATCTCTCGCAAACAACCGATATTTCTATTCTATTTTATCTGACAATAAAAACTTAGAATGTGTATTCATTCTATATCTAACGCCCAGTGGAGGTGGTGTCGTTCGCGGGAGCGTATTTACTATTTATTTTGATCGTAGAACCACCATTGTTCACGCCTATTTTTGCTGTGTTCTGGTTTGAAAAGTGTGGTCAGGGAGACACACTTAACCGAGGCGTTTCAACTAAGTACTCAGGGGTAGCATCTGTGGTGGACTACAGGTGTCCATGGCCAGTGACTTACCATCGGGTAGGCCACATGCGCCATTGCTACCCCAATGTTATAAAAAAATACTAATACTACATTGTCTTTCACGAAAAAGCTATCCATGGCCGCAAAAAATACAGTTTATTTTCCTCCCAGCTGCGGGTCTCTAAACCATGTCAGGAAGTAATTACAAGTAACGAGCGGCGAGGGCGATAGGTACATATATTTTATCGGATTACACGTACGTTATCAGCTGCCCGCTGCCCACACCTCGTTCGGCTTGTCGATGGCTAATTAACGTACATCGTGGAGCTAAATAATTTCATCATAATCGCGCCACAATGCATAAACAGGCGATTAGGACGTTAGCGGTGTTTTGGTGGCGTTTGGCATGAATATAAGGTATTTTTCATTTATCACCCACACTGGAATTGTTATGGGGACATTGCTGTCCAGACTGGCTGTAAAAATAGGTCGCTTTCTATCTATCACTGGGCCTCTAAAGCAACTGCTCGGTTTGGATTTTGACGGCATCTTTTCTATTTTCATTTTTACCGATGCACATCATATCTTAGGTTAGCCAAGTTAACCATTAATAAGTTCATAGTAAAATAATATATACTCTCATATTTCATCGTATCATTCGTTACTTATACTTATGATGTATAAGAATGTACTTAACATTATTTTGGGCGGTTACTCCCCGCCGGCCGTGGGAAAATAATTAATATTTCATACTAAGATATGGCGTAAACACAAGTTCACAACTGGCTGTAGAATGAAGAAGATTATTTTAAACACCCGGCGAGGAATGTTGATTATTTGATACGATATTTAAATGCAGATTGTAATATTTGCATGACGCCCCAAGCTTATGCTTCCCTGATAGTTGATCGAGGCGTTAGCACATCGAATATGAATTGCAGAGGTTGGGTCAAGCCAACCATACAATCGCTATATGAATTCTATATTATAAAATATATACGTTTGTAAAGTGTTCAGATACTATTTATTAAAAGCTTACGCTATGTTATATATTCTTACAGAGATATCTGATCTCTTAATAAGGTAGTTGTAACACGTACAGAAAGAAATCAAATAAATGGAAGAACATGCTTCAGCAGTCTTATTTAATCAAATTAATGATTAAAAATGTATGAAAGCAAAAAAAAAATTACCGAAGTGAAAATAGGTAAGATAAGTTATATAACATGCGAGTTTTAGGGAAATAGCTAGGAATTTCCGTATTATATTGAATAGAGAAGAGTTTATAATTAGGTACCGAAAACGGATCTATAGAATGAAGATCTTACCAAACATTTTTTACGAGAATATTCAAAAATATCACGTTAATAAAACAGAAAAATAATTGGAACAGTACTAAGATGAGCGGGTAAACCACAAGTCCGGCGCTGACACGGCCTGACTAATGTCTCGCATTAATATCCCGTAATTAATTGTTTGCATGTCCGAAGACCTGCCGTCGTGGAGTTTCACTGAAATAAATTAACGAACTAAAACGTTTCATGCTTTGACGACACACAAATTGCCATCCGGTTGTGGAATCCTTTTGTTTTGCTTGATGAGAGCACTGTTATTTTATTCGAGTAGGTATGAGTGCAAGCGTTTAGATTGTTATTATGAATTACTTTGTATAAGCGTTACCCTTTTCTGGTGTTTTGTATTAAGTCATTACATATTTGAACGTTGTAAAATTTCCTATATCTATGATGACATTCTGATTGAATTTTTCGTTTTTAATACTCTTTTCAAGTGATTGAAGGCACAATGTTTGGTGGTGCCACCCCTGATATCTTCATCAATGTTGATGCTGCTAATCCTGTAAGATAGTTGATCTTATGGACACATTATAATTATTAGATCATTATATTTAGATCAGTATATTTCAATCACAGTCATATTTTAGTATATTTCAATCTAGGCGCGATTTTAGTCATATTTGACGAGTGGGAGATGGCAGTGACAACAGAAAATTAGTCAGATATAAAACGTTAATTTTAAATATCGTGTTTTAACAATGACACATAAACTCACCGCTTCAGATTGAACAACACACTATAAAGCGGCCCGTTTGGACTGATAAAACAAATCCAAACGCCGACATATAAAAACATGTGCACGAAACAAAAAGCGAGCTGTGTAGAATTTTATATGATAGGCGAGCTGATATGAGCAAAATAGAGCCTTTTGATTTAAAACCGAGTGGTTCGGTTTGTAAAACACGACGAAGGTAATTTTGTCCACTCGATGCCTATGCTGCCAGTGGAAGTGCCCTCGAGCGGGACGGATCGTAAAATATACGACACTCAATATATATGGGTAGAGGCCCGTTTATGCCCACTTAGAAAAAATGTTGGCTTAATTCAGCACGTCGTTACCCGCCTACGCTCTCATAAATATAAGCGAACGATTCATGCGATTTTATCGCATAATACTCCGAACGGGAACTCCTACAGGATAATTAGCTTTTACCTGTACTCAACTGCCTTTTATTCTTAGAATTGTATCCATATCAATGGCACCACAATCTCTGAGACGGGAATTTGTCGGATGTTTTTCGGAAAGGGACTCTTATTTCTATTATCATTTGCATAACTTAAAATGAAAACGGTATTTCTTTGATATTCTCATTTCTATGCAAATTGGAAAATCTTGAAAATTTTACTTTAAAAAATGTCATTATTATTGTGAATTATTCAATAAATTATTGCCTAGTTCAGTTTTTATGAGATTTATGAGTAAGTCAGCGAAGAGATCAAAGACTTCGATTTTTTCTATAATTCACAATAACCGACTTACATTATTATAATTTATGTAGGTGCCTCCTATTGGTATTTTATGAGAGTAGATTTTATTTTTACTAAAATTGTACTACACTATAATAATTATGAAACTAAGGTATTAAATAGACTAGTAGTAATTTTCCCAAAAAAAAAAGTTTTTTTTGTACATTTTTTTTATGTTTGAATAAAATACAGATTGTGCATATCTTACATAGTAGGCAAAGGCAACAATTTAACGTAAAAATACAATGTACTTTCTGATATGTCAATAAAAAAATTATACATTCTTAATGACGTTTGAGTTACGTTATCAATGTTAAACTATTCATTATTACCGAAAGTGGATTGCGCCAAGAATTAAATTATAACAACAAATTAATCAATATTGTAGAATTAAAGCGACTACGACAGTCGGCAACCCTAGACACGCCGCAAGTTTCTTTAGACCAATACGTGAATTCGGTACACGTCATCGCTTTCCTATCCGGTCAAGAATCTGGACAATGAGAAAAAAGAGTGTGGGCTTCGAGCGACACACAAAGGGCAGCGTACCTGCCTTGGAAAAATAGTGGCAGTATGAATTTCGCCCTGGAAAAGGCCGCCTTTTGCGACTAACGCGCGACAGTTTCGTAAGTACAGTTTGCAAAACTGACGTCGGTTTAAACAATTTGTACGAGAAGTATATTATTTGTAGATGGTAAGGCCATTGGTACTGTACTGACGCTTTCGATGTAAAATGACAAAAAATAAGAAATTAATGCTTCCATTAATTTCGTTAAAATTACAATGATTTTTAACAGTGAAGTAGACACACTCGTAAAAAATATTTTAATCTTCACTTTCATCTTCGTGTTCAAAAGAATTAAAAAAGGGAATAATTTATAATTAACTGTATCGTCTATTAATTGCGTCACACGTTAAGTGTGACATTGTGACAATGGGTGTATCGTCACATTCCAAAATAAACTAAAAAGCATTGTTTTGAGTTTAACATGTATACGAAAATATAGAGTTAAATAAAATAAAGAAAAGTATCGGATGTTTCGTCAGGCAGTGCGGCGATCGGTAAGAACTTAAAAGCGTCGGTACAAAGAGAAACATGCATCCGGCCGTGGCTTTTGTCGCCAGTCTCTAGCGGCTTGTACTGTTTGTTATTGAACTTATGTTGACGGTTCGTATTGCTTGGGTCATTGGTGTACTCTTCTGTCTGCTCTCGATGTTTTTAGTGCTCCTCGTTGGATTACGATGCAGTATGCTTTATCAAGAAATGTGGGAGATTTGTGCCTAGTTTAGAGGCAAAAGAAGACATTCTTTTACAGACCGTAATAATATTTATGACTTATTGTTTGTTTTTTAAAGTATCTAATATTTCCGGGACTATTCGCTAACGCTCGTATTATTTTGAAATCAACGGTATTTTGCCTTACCTTTGTTATACTATAAAAAAATCAAGTCGATATATTTCTTCATTGGTTTTTTTGCTTCAATGTGCAAGAAAAGATAAAATAATACCATCTGCACTTTTTTATGCATGGGAGGTAGCAAACGAGCATACAGTCCATCTGATAGTAAATGGACCGCCCATGGACATCTGTAATCAACCCAAGTCAGGGTCGAAGTTCTTTCTCAGTTTGACCAAACCAGAACACAGCAGCAAGAACACTGCTATAATAAGGCAGAATTAGTGTGGCGGTAGTGCCTCAGGAGTTGAACCGTAAAAGGTGAACTTTAAGTAATGTAATATATAGCAGTTTAAGTTCAGTTTAAATTCTTTTATAAAATAAGCTATTCATTACATAAAGCCAATGACCGAGTGTCTAATAAAGGCTGGAAGAGCGGGGAACGGTACGGCTTGGATAGGCTGGCTATCTTGCAAAATTTATGGACACGTTGTTGCAAGTGTGTATAAACGCCTCATAGATTATACTTACTTGAGGCGTTTCAACAGGGGTAGTGACGTTACCGTAACCAAGTAATGGCCATAGGTGGCAGTGACCTTTCAAAATAACAATGTACTAGTATGTTGTCAGGATATGTCGGTAGTTATTTTTTTATAGAAAAAGGAACTAAAATTACTGTTTTAGGTAAAACAATAAAGACAAATAAAATGTATCCCAAATTTGCTTGTGCTATTAAACTTGCACTGGTATGATAATAGATATCTTAGTTCTGCGAAGAGCAGATTTCTACGATTGTAAGCAAATTATTGTCAACGTTATTCTCTTAACCTTTTCAACGTTTCAAATATTCTTTCTGTCTGGAACTGGGTGAAAGATAAA
>DWNJ01002132.1:0-10925 GCA_018250275.1 Udranomia eurus
ATATTAATTTTTATCCACATAAATTGGGGACGGGCACGGGGACCGGGGCTGGGACAGAAAGGGACTTGAAGATATTGTGTAAATTCACCAAAATATAACGTCGTATAAGATAAGTGTTATGTAGGTCGGAAAAACCTCTGCCATTCTACTTAATATATAACGCAGACAAAGCCCAAGGGAACAGCTCGTAATTATATAAAAAACTATCGACACTGTTAAGAAACATCATCCACACTTGAGTACAGAATTTTATTCCGAGATAATGGAGCCATAACCCTTTTTTACCTTTTTCGTTCATTTACCTTTTTCCCTTTATGTGTAGTATTTATCGTAATGTCTACGGTCGCCAAGTAAAACTAAAGATAAGTTTTTTGTTTTGTATTGAGTATTGTACATTATTTGCAATATTGCTTCGATGCATTGAATAAACTACGTGTATAATAAATGTAACACGAAACAATGTATTTATTAGTATTATTTTTAAAACTGTGAGCGTGGAAGTAGCGTCTTGGCGCGAGACGATGACATAACTTGATGTATCGTGTGAAGTCGCTTCATAACTACGTTCGCGGAGGCCAGGATGTGGCTAATGCATTCTGCCAGTCCGCCTGTCCCGTGTCATAAAGAACACAAGAATGGACGTCGCCGTGGTTGCGGTTCCGGTACCCACATGTCCGGGTTAGCAATCTAACACCAGTCAGTGCCGTAAAAGTTGTACGGTACAGTTCGGTGAGGATAGGCAGTGCATACAATGTAAATAAAATAGTTTTGCGATATATAAGAAGAATATTTAAGAGAATTAAACTAATGCATAACCTTACGCAAGTCACATCACACAAGAAGATACAATTCAGCATTTTTTTCCTTATTTATAACTCGTAATCTGATAATTCATAAGTCACGTGTAATACATACAGATCACAAGAATGAACGTCGGCGTGATTGCAGTTCCGGTACCCACGTGTCCGGGTTAGCAATATAACACTAAGTGCCGTAAAAGTCACTGCATTGTTAATCATTTTATTAAGCGTAATTTATACATACTGGTTTGAGTATGCAAAAATGCATGTTAAAATGCATGCATACACGTGAAAATGTCTGGATATAATTTATTACTGTTATTCCGCGTCGAGACGCGAGTGGCAAATCATTCTTCCAGAACGTCGGTCGCACGTCATAAGGAATTCAAGAATAGAGTACTCTCGCCTCGCTGTGATTGCCATTCCGTACGATTCCATTCCGTACGATAGTAATATAATACCAGTTAGGTTAGAATGAGGTGTCCTTGTGAAACTGATTAAACATATTACTAGAGATCGCCTAGCGGTCAACATAAATTGACCATACCTGCACACACTGGTTTTTATTTTCCTAGGGAGCTATTGCTCCTTCTCGATAGAGTGAGACCTAGAGATCCAAATTCCCGAACGTACCTTTACAATCGTAGCGTAGAAACCCATGTCATGTAAATGAACTCTTGTGTCATATAATGTATAACAGATGTCTATAAAATATTAGTGTGTGTCAAAGGCGTGGTAGTGTGTGTAATCTTTTCTTTTACTTATTTAATGTATTATTATATACAATTGTAGGTTTTTGCACTTCTTCTCCGCATTAACTTTAACCGTGCCAAATTAGTATGTGTATAGTATGAGTAAACAAAAATTTTAAATAGATATTTAGCGAGAGACCACTGTTATAATAACCGTTTAAGTTCATACAATAATTATGTCTACATTAATGAACACATAAGCTATCATATTATATGCATTAGTCGAAAATTAAAATTCATTAAATCGTGCTATGCCTACTAAGTTAAGAATGAGTTTGTAAAACTCAGTCAACCAGATATCGTACGCTGTATGCGTTACGTAATATTTTAACCATATATAAAATATCTTAGTGTATTTATCGATTTTGCACTGCGACACTGCCATAGCACCATGCTATTGTTTATTCATGTCTGGAGGCTGGTGTGCACTAAATTGTCTGCGAAGCTTGCACTCAACGCAACAGCAGCTGAGATAGTGTAAAGTAGGCAATAAACCCAAGCATACCAAGCGTTAATTCATTCCTTATTTAAAAGAATGTCCCCAATTAATGTGGTTCGATTATGTTAAAATTAGATGTCCAAATATTGGAACATTATAAAACTGTAGAAGAGTTCAATTCTGTACATTGAATAAAACATAAAAAATACCCCTACGGGTTTTAACACAGACCAAAAAAAATCATTTTGAAATTGTACGTCTGTCTGTCCGGCTTTCACGCAAAAAGTAGTGGACTGATTTTGATGAAACTTTTTTGGTGTATAGTTATTAGTCCTCGGAAATATAGCCAGTCTATAATTAATAAAATTACTGTATATTATTCAACTAATAAGTTAACACAACATTGATTCTCAGGCGGTACAAAGTTCGCCGGGTCATCTAGTTAACAATAAAATCATGGTTTTGTTCTAATATTTGACGAACCATAATAACGAATTTAATTAATTATTTTGCTAAACATTAATCGTTTCCGCGTAACACTAATATTTCAAAATGTAAATTAGGATCGAAATCAAACGCTCCGAAAACGATGGGAAATCTAAAGACGATCTAAAACTCTATTAGTCACAATAAGTTATTTAGTCGAAGTCAACACTTCTTTACACTATTGGAAAATCACTATGGTTAAATAAATAAAATCGAAAAGACTTAAGAAAAACATAATGTATGAGCGTATCCTTGTCTCTGTCCGTCTCATAACATATTAAAGGGTCCGTGAACCTGTTTAACTTTTCAGCTCAGAAGGAACAAATTGCACCAGCGATCAATTTTAACGGCTGTTTTATTGATGTTTACGTGTGGCCCTTGTGTTACCTACGGATAAGAGTTAAAATTACCATCACTTTAACTCATATTCGTCATATTCACCTTTCGTCTTATGTAGAGCCATAACAAATGGAAAGTGTAACAGTTTAAAAAAAAACGGTTTTAGAGCTATTTATTTATTTATTTTGTCTTTGTTTTGGAAGAATCATTTGCATTTAATGACGTTCGATGTCCTTTTCCTTATTATAGGATACGCAGCCCTCCAATATTCTAGGATTTAGCGTTTGAATACTACGAAACTTAGAAACGTTTTAAAACGATTATTTTACTACGAGAAACCTTTTTAAATTCATGTTAGAAAACATAACAAAAATATCTATTAAAAATATACTGCAGGTGCAGCAGTTGTGATCAACGGCACCCAAACGAATCCTAGAAATAAATGTCCATTGTTTATATTCTAAAACTGTAAGTATTTTATTTGCTGGTTGGAAAACTCTTGAAACTTAATTATAGTGCTTAAGCAGCTTTTTCGATTTAAATGGGCATATAATTATAACCGCCTTGAACTTAGTGCTAAGGATATCTTACGCCCTTATTCGACATGTTTCCACACCTCAAATTATCAAGATTGAATGATGATGAGATAATCTAGGTAAGCGTGTTTTATCAGGAATCGCTTCGTTTTACTCTATAAGCCGTACATTCAAATTATATTTCAATGGGAGGGAGTTTCAGAATATATAAATATATCTTTGAAACGATCGTACGTAACTCTATCCTATATAAAGATATTAAATAATTGGTGCATTGTTAGAGATTGTGGGGTTTCAGCAAGGTATCAACCGCGAAGGGCAAGAATGCTCTCCCTGAATCTAATGCCTTTAAACGAGCAATTCTTGTATCTATGTATGTATGTATGTATATAAATAATATGAATTTCGGAAACGGCTCCAACGATTTTCATGAAATTTAATATCCTGCGGGTTTCGGAGGTAATAAATTGATCTAGCTAGATTTAAACGTCGTTTTATCCGTGTTTTCAGGCAAATAAAAACTGACATCTATTGCGTTTAAAAAACGGCGTTGATTCCACTACGAATTGAAGTACCTATAGCCTCAAAATATCAAAACGTGTCTCGCCTCTTGACCACACTCTTCAAACCGGCACACAACAGCGCAAACACTGCCCTCATACACGAATACCCAATGGACAACAGTAGCGTCATAGCATTGTATTTACAATAATTTCGAGATAGTTTTAGGCTCAAGTGTTGTATGTACGTTGCTAGCAAAGTGTTCGGTATCACGCTTCAATCGGCGTTGACGTTTTAAATGACAAAGCATTCTCTTTAGGCGTCATTCACGTTGAATAAAATACACTGTTACGTGGTAATTGTGGATGCTCTATTACACAAAGCGGTTTCACCTTATAATACCTTTTGTGCCTTATAATAACGACTTTGTTCATGTTTCCACGCGTTGTAAAGATTCGACTTAAAAAGATAAAATTGCTTTACAATTAAGGCGAGCTTGTCTGCTAGAGGCGTTTTTATCTTGCTGTTTGTAAATAATTACAGCACTGCGTATAATTATGTTACATATTAATTACACAACAGAAATGTAGTCCCAGAGTGATATTGTCTAGAACGTCATTTTAGCAAAACCGCACTTTGCGTTAACGGCAAAAAACCTATACAAACAAAATATTCACTGTATAATATTAAGCCTATATGTACAGTACATATCTATTTCAGCTTTGTTTATAAGTTCTTTGTTAACATAAAATACATAAAACGAAACAATCATACATATTTAAGTTTTAAGTTCGTTGGGGTGTATTTATGGCGCGTAATTTCATACCACCACAACGAGGTTTATGCACTCTTCTTATTGCATGTACTTGTGTAACCTACGGAGATACGCTCGCGCCAATGAGACAATGTGTTTATCTGTGATCGTACAAGAAAGCCTTTGTATCTGCAGCCGTACATTACGTTCCATTGCATGAATGGGGCGACGTCGAATATACGTCTCCAAAAACGAACTTAGACGCTCTGAGACCCTTTGTGACGCCAAGACGTAGAGGCGTCGAGGGTCCCCCGTGCGTTGTTTACCCGCCGGCCCGCCGCAACGACGCCAGTATACGATCAATACGAAACTCTGTCATTCTCTTTGATATTGAAATTTAATGAGCTCCAACTTAAACAACTGCCTCCCGACGTCGGAATTCTCCAAGTGCCAAATTAATAAAGTATGTTACGGAAGCCCCTTTGTCTGGTGCAAAAGTTCGCGCGTGTTTTAAACACATAATAAGCTTCAACTGGTTGAAGGAAGCGCATGTGTCGCGATTAGCAAAATATACCATATAATATAAGTTCTTCTTGGTTGGTCGGGTTAGCCGTCATGACTACGACCACTGTCAAGAGTGAGTAATGTCGGCCACACATCGTGATCCTTAATGACAGCCACGACCAATCTGTCATAATATTAGTTAGAAAAAATACAGGATTTAAAATGTATATTTCTAATCGTGGATTAAAGAGACGTGTATTGGGATAAATTGGTATTTTATTCGTCTAAGGGAAACTTGGTATGGTCACAAATTCAAGAACCTACAAGTTGTCCATATTATGACATTTATTTTTCTTATAAATCGCGAACCTGTTATACTGTTAAATGCACTAATACGAGAGCATAAAAACATGTTTCACCACGTATGGAGCTAGCGGTGCTTCGTAATGCACCAATAGAGAAGGGAAGTTTTTCAAGAAATAATTCTTTTTCTTTTAAGCGAGTATATAAAGCAGAGCAGTGAAGCGGTACATTGCTGAGGTTCAAGGTTGTCCGCGGTCGCGTATACATTAATTTTCCAAGTTTTAATATAGCAAGCATACAATTCAGAATAATTTTGAAATTTGATGTAAAATAATTGTATTGTACATAACCTTACAAAATAGTAAATAATGAAACAGATAACAAATAACATATTATCAGAAGTAACCTTTTACAGATGTCTATGTATGGGAGATCAATATAATTGGTGGCTAATCGAATATTTGAATGAAAATTTTCCTATGGCTAATGTTTCGAGACCTTCGGTAGCATAACTTATAGAATGAGTAAAATTAGATATCTACTGGACTGCTTTATACAGAATTCATTTCCCGTAGAATTGGATGCATGCAATACAAACGTAATGTAGGGTCACAAATGTCACAGAAATAACAAATAAACTTGTTGTCCAGATTTCAAAGACTTATTGAGAATAGTTTATGTTATGCCTTTATTGACTTTTGTCCTTTTTTATAATATTATTACATTTCGAAGAATATTATTTATTTTAATCATTTAATATTTTAAATTATTTTCAGCAAGCCTATGACTATATCTCATTATATGTTTTTTCATATTTTGCTGTAAGATTCAATTTCGATCTGGCTACATTTTTTGGTAACCCTAACTGGTGTACTGAGGTCTACCATACGCAAGCAGAACACGCCGCAACATTAACTACATTTGACATAATGAAGCCAGACTGAATGAACTATACGACATAAATATCTAACGACAAGGCATGATATGCCTCATATGGATGTTCGATTATATGATACAAATTGACGTGGCCGTAAATATTAGATTGTGTTCGCTTATGTATAATTATTATAATATTTCTAGTTCCATTTCTCTAAAGACGTTCACGTCGTATTTGATAATAGTCATAAATGTCATAGTCATAAAGGCAATAAGACAGAAATAATCCGGCAAAGGTTGAGTGAGCATTGCTATTTAACCTGCACAGTTCCCTTCTACTTGTTAAAAGGAAGGCATTTTTCAGGGAACCCGGCGCAATTTGTGTTACTTGACGTCGCCGTCGCTGCCTGAATACAATCGTGGAATGTTCCCGCTAAATTACGCGAATACGCTATTTATTCTCCTCGACAGATCGATCCAACTTTGAGAAGGCCCAGCGTATCGGGTTTCACAACAATTCCTTTTCTTACCAACTTATCCGACCGTTAGCGAAGTTGCATTTGTACGTTGCAAGTGTGAGAATGCCGTATGTCATCCTGATATATCCTGATATAGAGGTTCCGGAGACAGAGAACTCTTGATTGTAGATGACAAACAAGACGACATTTAATGTACATTGTAACAGTCTTCAGTTGTATTCTAGTTGATGGTGCGCAAGGCAGACGCTTCTGTTTATAGAAACACAATTGGGGGTTACAGCTACTAGTTTATATCAAAAACCAGGTAATGAAATAGATATAATTGGACATTTTGGTTGCTTTGGCAAAAAAACTTGTCTATAAAGACATTTGTATAAACAAACTGTTTACAGATACGTAGAGCATAATCTAATTTGCAAACATAACATCGAATTTTCCTTTACCATTTTATCTGGGAAAGTTCTTGATTACATAAACGTATATTTGTCAGGACATCTAAATACGTACTATATCGTGAAAAAGTTTTTCGGTTAAAAGAACTTTGCTAACAAAATCAAAGTTCTGCGAGAACTAAAATGCCGACGTTTTTGATATCCTCAGAGAACTCAGCGCTCAGCAAACTTTTATAATTGCTTACCTATTATAATATTTTTATATTATTAGTAATGACTTTTGTAAGTTGTACAATCTTGTATGAATGTCCTTCGAAAGTTTGCCATCAATATGTCAAATAGGCGGAAGACAGCAGATCTATCAAAGTAGTGTATTCACGGCAAAAGTAGTCATTTGTTAACACAACAATCGTTCCGCAAGGGACAACGAATTTCCTTCGTTTCCTCTTTGAAAAACGCAATATTACGGGCAGGAACGTTCCGGAACCCGTCCCGTGCCAGAAAACCCTTTTTTGTCGAGCTCCTATTTTTCAGCGGCCGGCGAATGGAACACAATTTGTATAACTCACAGCATTTGCTCCTGTTTCTCACATTCACTACACCCAACCTTTTAGCCAACAGCAGAATTCTTCATTCTTAATGATACCCCGGCACTTGCAAAATTGCACGGGAAAGACAGTTAAACATTTTTAAAATTACTTTTTGTTACCTGATTTATCGTTTTAGAATTGTTTCTGGTTGTAAAGCAAACACGGGGGGAGTTTCGAAAGTTATTATGATTCGGGAAAGAAGTATAAATACTCATAAGAATTGAAAACGGCTAGCTTTCGGTATGGTACCCGGCGTAACTTTTCGAATGAACGCAAACTTTTTTGCTTGACATGCGACAAATTGCGTTTGGCGTAATTTATTGAGAGTATAAGTCTGTTCTGGTTTGCTTTACGCCACAATATTTTTTGTGTCAGACAAAGTCAATATGTTTCTCGGGTTTCCACGCCTTATAACTCCAACCATTTAGTCTTTTAGTCGCGACAATATTCTATTTTATACTTATTCTGTAATTATATGCAACTATAAAATCACAAGAATCATAGAAATAATAACTGTATATTTCAAATTACAAAAGGTACTTCTTAAACAATATCCAACTGAACAATCTTCTTTATTTTTTCGGTTAAATTTTACTTTGTCTTTAACCAGTAATTTAATAGAGAAATTTATTACAACCTACATTTTGAGAAATTATCTATTCTTAATATTTTTGTCATAATGTAGAAGATGTTGTTGACATTATGACAATTATCGTTTCTTTCGTTACGATACAATCAAGATAATTCGCATGAAATTATTGACTCTGAAACTCCATTAAAATTGGCTATACTAAATCTAACTTACACGTAGTACACTTTAAATGTATTTTAGACTATTTTTATAAACATATCCAATTTAACATATTTCACCATATGGAAACCGTTAAAAGGTTTAGTAACGTGGTCACCACAAACGTACACACATACGTACTTAATGCGGTCACCACAAACGTACATACGTACTAATCACGTGGGTGTAATTTATTGTGCAATGTTGCGAGTATTGACTCCTCAATGAGCTCAAATAGAGTTCGATGGCCGGTGTTCGTCATAACCTTAATTTGCATGTTACCGCGATTTCATGTACTCGTCTCATTGTTTGACGTGCTTGTATTTAGATTCATAATTCCATACTTGTAAGTTATAAAATATCAAATCATAATACATATTATTTGTATTTTGTTTGTTTAGTTGCGATGCTTAGTGCTAACAGACTCACACTTGCAAGACGTACATTGTATGTATATTATAAATAAATAAGCCAATGGCATTTATTAGACACCTTAACGAGGAATAAAAATCCAGAAAGCATTGTAAACATTAGTATTTTTTAATTATTTATTATCGTTAGAATCTCGGCGTACAAAAAGATATACCACGGCATATTCTGTAGTTAAAACTTTACTACGTACTTTTAATAGTTTATTAACATGGTTAAGAGCTAAAATACGGAGGACCGTAGAATTTTGCATAAGTTAGGATAGGTTTGGGAACCTAAAAAGCATATATAGCGTGACGTGGAGACCGAGGCCGGGCGCGGTTGGTGGCCGCTGATTGCATCTGTCGGGCGCTAGCGACACGTGTGGTCACCACGATTGATCATTGACCACGACCACTCACTCACTCCACGGGCTACGCTACGCTACACCATGTCTTCTCAGTTATATGGATGAAAACTTTACCGCGACTGGTTTGAAATATACAGTTAGGTCTGTAAAAGAACAACGGAGGCGGATAGTAACTTGGCTAAGTTAGAGAAAGATCGGAACCCTTAAAAACATAGGTATACGTAAGATAGTATGAGCGGCCCGTGAACCAACCGAGATCATCAATTGGTGGTCTCTGATAAGATCTGTCGTTGGCTAGCGACGTGCGGTCACCACGACTGACCACGCGCTCCACCGGCTATGCTATGCTGTTTCTCTTGTCAGTGACAGTACAGTTTTAAGAGTATACATTTTCTTTAATGTTAAATAACCTGTTTACTGTTACAATTACAAGAGATGAAAGTGTTCATTTTATGTTTCTATTTACTAGCACTACTACTGCTGCTAGTGATAACTTTATAGTTGGAATTTACTCTCTCATGACTGATAAAAAATTATATCAGTAATCTTATTGCTCTTAAGTTATTTTATATGTGAGTATTTTATTTGATTATATATTTCCAGTAAAGTTAAGAATGTGAGCAAATATAAATATAAATGTTGATCAAGACTAAGATTTTTTTTATTACTATTTATAGCAAACGAGCATGCAGCCGACCTGATGCTAAGTTGTCACTGTCGCCCATGGACATCTATAAAATCAACCCAAGATAGGATCGAAGTTTTTTCTTAGGTCGACTACAAATGCGTTGCTGCGTCTGAGGACTAAGTTGGAAAGCCTCGGTCAAGTATGTCTCCCTGACCACACCCTTCAAACCAGAACACAGCAGCAAGAATCTGCTGTTATGAGGCAGAAACAGGTGTTGCGGTAGTGCCTCTGGAGTCGGACCGTAAAAACACCTTTAAAATATAACTTAATGAGGTTAAGTTGTAGTTCGAATCTGTGATTTTCCTCCGGAAGAATTACTAAGGACCGTCATATATTTGTTATTTTAATATTACTTGTTTTTCATAAGAAATCCGTTGTGGATGCACATCACATATGTACATGTATCATGTAAAGATTTCGATTAAAAATCATTTCGGGTGAAGCATTCATGCTCCAATTCCGTGAGTACTCGAACCCAGACTCAATGGGGGTCAAGCTTACACAGTTGTCGTTGTTCATTTGTTTTGAACATATGGATTTTTTGAAAGGTTGCTGAACATCTGGTGCTTCTCTGAACATGTGGTGCTGAATCTGAATTCCACCGGCGTACTTATTTCTGCTTAAGAACAGAGGTTAGAGTCGATGTATTCTGGTAACCTAATAAGGCGTTACAACTTAGTTTTCAGAGGTAACAACGCGTCTGTTGTTGACCGTAAACAGAGATCATCCGTTCGTTTGTTTGTTTCGTCAATGTCATAAAAAAATGAAAAAATGTTAGTTGCACAAATGGTTTTCTTGTTATATGTTATAGAGTACCTTAATGTAATAAAAAAGTTGACCGTTTCAAAAAAACTTTATAAAAGAACAGGTTCATTGGAATCGAAACCAGGGAAGCATAGGGTCCCAATTAACGACCCA
>DWNJ01002133.1:0-10923 GCA_018250275.1 Udranomia eurus
AGATTTTATCTTATAATTTTATAATAATATATTAATTACCCTTTGAAATCCAAAGTAGGTTTCTTCTCTGTAGTTACAAACGGTGCAGAGGTTGAAAACTTCAGCAAACTTAAATTGTCATCGTCAAAAAAGTTACCTAAATGCGGACTCGGTTTGAATTCCTTCTTTTCGGTCTTATTGCCAAGTTTATCTTTTAATACCCTTTCCTTGGAATTTGTTATGTTTGTATCTTGACTTTTGATATCTTTTTGTGCTGTAAACACATTTTTTTCGACACTAGACTCAGAATAAGTGGTATTAATGTGCCACGTTGTAATGTTTTTGATTCCTGGTATGTGAGTTTCAAGTTTAAACTTTTCATGACTATTTTCCTGTATATTATCAAAATGGGGATAGTTATCTTGTTTACTTTCTTTGTCTGTATTATTTTTTTGGACTTTATTATTGTCAATATTTTTGTTGTATATTGGGTAAAGGATCGTTGTATTGATAGTTGGGTGAGTTTCTTCTATGCTTTCGTAGACCTCGTGGCATGCTGCAGTAGAGATAAAGATTAGAAACCACTGCATCTGCTAAAACAAAAAAATCTTACACTTATAAAAAGTTTTAGATCCTACAGTGTTTATGAAGCTAATGTTTGTAGTAATTCGAGCGAGATAATGTTACATCCACTACTAATTATAGCAAATAAATAAATTATTTTCGTCTTTGGGTCAAGATACTCTATTACCGGTTAATTAACGCGAACCATTTTACACGTCAAAACTAACCGTGTTCATGTATTGCCTTGTCAGATAGTCTTGTAGTTCAAAGATGTCCAGATGGAATCACACGTCTTTACCTGGCAACTTTACCATAACTCTATATTGTATACGACAACCATAAAGTATCACTGAGCTTGCTTACATCAACCGTAAGAAGATAGCATCAGCTTCGGCCTGGGAAAGGTCCGGAGAAATTACCAAAGGGTGTGAAAGGTCACCGCCATTGAAACTGAGGCTTGCATTTCGTTATGTCTTATCGGGTGCATTTATCGATTACAACCTTTGGTAAGTTTAAGTAAGTTTACTTAATCGTAATCTTATTCACTTCTCACCTTTGTTACGTTGCTAAAATTTTAAGGTAAAAATAATTATCATCATAAGCCATAAGGTAAACTTTACAAAATCAAATTCGATCGTAAAAATAAATTTGGAATTCATATAATAAAGCCAGCCTGATTTTAACTGGTAACCTTTGACTTTGAATAGTAATTTTTTTTGGTTATTTGAACTTCCAAAAGATTGGATTCCAAAAATTGAATTTCATTCCTTTAATGTATAATGCATTTATGGCAAAGCAAATTATAAATTCAAGCCCATTATCAATAACTTATTTAACAAATGTAAAATTCTGCTCATAAAAATGCTATATTATAGCATGCACGAATATATAATTAACAACCAGCGCTCACATTTATTTTTGTAGTACTTAAATTATATAAATGTTCAACTTATTACAAAACACAAATGACAAAACATTTTCATTTTAAGAATTCCAATGAAAGTTATAAAACAAAGCGCTTTGTGTCCGTACTTACTAATAAATTAACTGACGCGTAGAGAATTCCGAACCAACGCCGAACAACTGTTTCACTCGCCTTAAATTCCAATATTTGTTCCAAATGGAATGTTTAGCAATGTACTACGTGTAAGAATTCGTCGATAACAAATGCATGTTTTAGAAAGTATTTAGCAGAATAGTATCTGTAACATTTATTTAAGTTATTTTCCTCAATTTTCTCAAGCTTTATCTATGGAAACTAGTTATAATTTAAAAATAGTAATAAATTTTCAGCGTTATTTGTACAACCAATAAGCTGTAGTTTCTGTATCTGTATTTCTACTAGCATACGTTAGTATCGATACGTTAATACAAACGTCAATTCGTATAATAAATATATGGCAAGTGGGCGATACACAGCACAAAACAGATGGGGTATTATGTACCCACAAAAATAGCTGCTCTAAGGTCAAGAGCGCACAGTAGCAACACACAACGCAGATACTTTAATTTCGTTTTCCACTCAGTTCATTAAGCTAATCCGAGAAGGTAGGCAAGATAAATATAAGAATATCTCGTTGAAGTGTAATTTGTTGGTATTAGTCAATCAGCGAGTGACAATTATTTTTAAACGTTCTTTATTTACTTTAAGGTCTTCTGCGGTTAGAAGGATCAGAATCTAGACTCGTTGTACCAAAAAAAATCTTTAATCTTCTTAAAGATCTTGAAAGACCACCACCAATAAAAAACAAACAACGGCTTTAACAAACTTGCTTCTGTTTTGTTCGTCTCGTGATATAAAATAATAGGAAAATATGCTATTTTTTATCAATAAATATTTATATACTCTAGTGTTTGTCACGAGACTAAAGGACAAGATACAGCAAACGAGCATTTAGTCCATACGATAAGTGGCCCTGAGGACTATGTCAGAATGAATCGGATAAGTATCTCTCGTTTAGACGAAAAACTGTGTTGCTTCTGCGTCAAACAACAAAGTCTACCTTCAAATTATAGTTAATGTCCCAGCAGTAAATTGGCTACTGAGGAACATTAAGCCACCGCGTCATCAAGCTAAGTTTTGGAGATTTTATTATGACATGGGGTATGTATGGTGTGGCATCGCGGGTGGGTGACGCGCGCGGACGTCGCTCCGAGGTCGGTCAGTGACTTACCGAATTGGGTGAAAGTGAGCCACTCTCCGTTATGCAATGGCCGAACGCCGCTTATCATTATTTATTACAATCACACGGCTACAGGTATTTTGTAGGTTATTCGGACTTGCCGCTGATAGTGCCGTGTCCTGTTTTACTGATTAGTAGCTAGTTCAATTCGGCTAACGTCTTAGCCGAATTGTTCCACGGGTAAAAATTATGGGTTACTTGACCAACTTACTAATTCGCTTGAAGGCTATATATTTTGTGTGGACTAGTGATGGATGGAAATGATTACGTCTATATGTGTAGATATGACTTTTTACGATTTTGGTCTAGAGACGCAGAGAGAGCGGAATAATTGGAAACAAAATGCATTTATATTTAAATTCACACAGAAATGTTAAAAGTCACGGGTCATTCGTAGAAACGACGGAGAGAATGCAATTTTATGCATCTAAACGATACTATCAGACTGAAATATGGAGAACTATCAATTCTTGTCTAATGGAAATGCAATTAGAAAACTGTTAAATGATTATAAATACTGTGTGAAGTTTAGTGCTAATGTGATCACAGTTTCAATCTATCGTAGCAGGGCTTGAGCTAGTTCGTCCATGGCACTAGTACAATGGGTGTGTTTTTTATGAATATGTTTACTGAACTCTTGAAATAATACCGGACATAAACATTGTTAGTAAACTCACTACAATTGACTTCCAGTAAATTTAAGGGACAAATAGATCCAAAGATTCAGATTCGAGGCCTAAGAATGCCTCTCTAAGTCGTCATATTTAGTCTCAGTCGTCATTAAGTTAATGCTTGCCTTCGTAGATTTCTATTGAACTATGGCCTAATTCTTGACATTGTGAGAGAGGGCCTTTGTTCTCCGTCTTACTTAATTATGTGTAATCTGGGGTGAAAAGAGTTATATCCAATACTATCCTAGACTAGGGCGAATGGGAAAACATCAAAGTGGTCTAAATTCAAAATGGTCGCCGAGAAATCAGTTGTCGCTATGAATCATTACTCCTTCAGTATATAATAACATTACTTGACTGTCTCCTTAGTCTAGTGGCTTGCGACCCCGACTGCTTCTCGTAGCTTCCGATACCATAAGCTTTGCCTAATTTGGGATAGTGAGATCGCTGTTTACGTGATGTAAAATATAAAATAAACAACTGCATCTGGGTGTGCATAATTAACAACAAGTTTTTTGTTTATCAAATGTTTTATTTACTAGGGATACGTCATATACATTTGCATTAGTCAGTGGTTTCATTGCCTTCAGATACTCAGGCTATAATAGTCCGAGATAAAAAAGACGGAGGAAAAAACTCCCAGCACTCTTTTAAAAAAATTACATAAATCTGTTTTAGGGGTCTTTATTAGAGACTACAATCCAAAAAATTGCTTATAATTTTTTTGTCTGTTTGTCGGTTTCTCTGTTTATCGGTGCGTTTGTGCATTATAATCTCAGAAACGGCGGATCCGATTTGAATTTTCGCTGATGTATGTGAAACTTCACTTAACATTGTATGTTTCATAAAAATCGGTTTATAAATAAAAAAGTTGTGCGAATGGGACGGGGACGGGAAGGCGCTACGAAGTTCGCCGGGCCAGCTAGAAAATAATACAGTTTGTCTCGCGTCTATGTTTATGTTAGTCCAATGCACAGACAGATGAATAAGGCAAGATGCTGTAGCAGGTGGGGAAAGCGCACGAGCGCCGTGGGAACGTTGAGTCACGCGCGTTACGCAACCGCGGCTTATTCGCGAATCTCTCAGCGATGTCGTTGCGGTATCGTGATAGGTATACTAACTAACCTAACGCTCTATTTTTAAGTTTATTTATTAACTAATTAAAAACATTCTTCATCCTCCTCCATTAAACAAAAATATTTCAATATGTGAAAACGCTATTTCTCTTTAAACTCAACTTTTTTTTATTGGTCAACTAATACAGCGATCTGTCATGTTCAGAAACGTATATAGCGAATGCACGAATTGTATGGCTTGTCAACTTACTTATGCACTAATTGGTCAACAAATCTGGTAGTTTGCGGCATTTTACTTCTTATTGAAATATTATTTGTTTATAAAAAGTTGTGTGGGTGGACAAAGGAAGGAAGGAAAAAAAATTGGAGCGGCGTGCATTTTTAACACTGGAAAATATAAAAAATTAGAATTATATATATACTTATGTATATTCGAATATAAGGAATACACCATCTAAAAAGTCCGTGTGAGGCATTATGCCTAAATACGGGCAGCGTTTTACTTGTTGCAATTGTGGGTACTATTTTTATAATATTACTTTTTTACACGTACTATATGCACATAAGACATAAATAGGAATAGCGTTGGTCTCTTCAGAGTCGAATGACAATGTTCTTTATCTACCTTCGTTACTTTTTAAACTTTTACTTCATATACATTACAAAAACCGAGCTAATTGCCATAACTGAAAATTGCTATAAAATAAAATTAGTAGAGCGACATTGAAAACGATTTCAATTCAAACAATCGAATAATTGAATTAACGAAATACATTCACAAAGTCATAAAATTTCATTATTGCATAAAAATCTAAATATCAAGGATTGCATACGATACTTTGTGTAAAATTAAATTATTGTAGCATCGTGTTAATGGATCTAAATCGCATTATGAGCGATTCAGTCACGATGTAAGATCGATTGCGGTCAAGAATAACGACGTTAACAGCGATCGCGTCTCGAAATTAAGAATTGATGGATAGATTATAGTTCTATAGATTGGTCGATAGCCCAATGATGCGGTGATTTATAATGAAATGTCGTTATGAAGTCGGTCTGTGCCTTACTTGTCTTATAGCGAACGTTTGGCGATTATCAGAGGGAATATTTACTTATCTATATGCTCAATTGCTGAATTAAAATTTTGGTAATGTTATATAAATAAGTTACTATTATTTCTCATATATTTGCACACGTGAGGTAATTTTACAATGCGCTGAAGTTATAATCAATCGATGTAAGATAACAAATTGGCATTAAAAGAAATAAATATAACACAAATGGAAACATAAGAAGCTTATGAATTATTTTATTAACTGAAATATTACCTGAAATACCACACATAACAAACTATGTACCTATAGAAAAATCCTTCGACAAAAAATGAACACGGGTATCTGGAAAATTAACCGTCAAGAAATTGGTGCGAAAAACGGGTTCCTACCGACATAATATAATCCGCATAATATCTATGTAATGTAATTGACTATCGCTTAGACATTGCAGTGGATCCATTACCTTAACGTGGATTGTTACGTCGCCAGAAGAATTCAGAATATGTCCGGTCATAGAGCACTTATTAACTTTTTGCGTTCGTTTTTTGTTTAGATACTTGTTATCGAAGTTACGTACATTTCATTTACACGGATTTCACGCTACAAGTAGATATTAAATTAAATTACGTTAAGTTAAGGAGTTTTTGTGCCATACATTCGAAAGTGAGGTACCTGCTTATTCTTTAAAGTTTTTGTTTGTCTTTTTGCGCATTAAGAGCGACGGTATGGAGATCTCACCAAGATACAAAGTTTAGAAAATGTTATTCTTTGTAATGGGAATAAAATCTGGACATGTTTATCTATTGATTGAATTAAATAAAACTGTATTTACGTAGGTATATTTTAGCTAATAATAATTATAAAAGTGTATAATACTTACCATAATTTTGTGTGTGTGATCGTTTCCCCAAAGACTGAATGTGTGGTGCGGACGCGGAGCCATACTTATAATATCTCGACACTTGCCGGTCGGAACGTGCTTCTATTGTCTAACGTTTATAAGAAAAAGCATGAGGGATGAGCTGCATTTGTCGATAGAAAAGTAGATTTGCCAATTTAGTAGATATCATAGTAGAATTCTGAAATCTATGTTGTATATTGCTTCTGAAAACTTATAGTCTCTCTCGTTTAAAAAGATAAGATCTCGTTTAAGATAAAATAAAAATAGCCTTTATTACTACGATTATTACAATTATTATTATCGTTAGTGGTAGTCGCCTCTTTGGCGTAGGCCTCTCCTAAACCTTTCCATGTCCCCGTTCCCGTGCTTCTCGCACCCATAGGAGGCCACATCTCGGATTAAAAATATTACTCCACCTTTTATGTGATCTCCCTTTTTTTCGTTTCATGTCTCGTGGTACCTACCCATTCTGTTAGGCGTTCTGTCCATCTGGTGTTATTCATCCTACAAAGAAAAATAGGGGTTATGGCGATAGTAGGTACTAAAGCAGAACTAAAATGTTTAAGCTTCAGAGACCTACATTAAATTTTGACTTCTATTTTTACTATGTATGTGATGCCCGTCGAGGCCCAGCTTTAATTGAATATTATCCCCCTGAGTTCTGAGTAAATTCTTAAATAGGCTAGTCTTCTTTTCGAAAGAAAAGAGAAGTATAATTTCATAATGATAGATTTGACACACCTGTACCAATTTATCATCTCCTGCATTAAGGGATGTAGTTATGCAGAGACCATTTGTCGATAGTATAACTGTAGCGTCCCTAGTAGACGACAATTTTCCGGCAGGTGGCGCTTCATTGTCGCGGCGCGCTGTCCGCGACTCTTCATAATTGTTCCCAGTATGCGTAACCATTAAGTACGAATTACTTTTTCTTTCTGTGCTCTGAGTAGGAAGTTAGAGTTATAGTCCATATAGAGTTGGGAAGCATATGTGATCTAAACTAACTGAGCAAAAGAAATTAAGATGTTAAAATTTCTTGTCGTTACCAAGAGAGCAAGGGTTTAGTAGGTTCACCTTTAGAATTAGAGACATACCCAACTACCGATTTTGGGGACTGTTACCGGATTTTACTCGGCGTTAAGTTATTTCCGTGCATTCCATAGAATAATGAGGATTAGGTTTGTAATAAAACACAATTCAGAATGTGAATAATTTTATCTTTTAATCAATGATGTTTTTTTTAATTAAGGCGTACATTCTCTTATTTGTCATTTTAGTCTGGGGTGGAATGTGTTTAAAAAAAAACAAGCCACACTGATGCTTATTAAATTTTGCTCGTATCGATGATAGTTGGATTTTGTTGTCCGCAAGTATCAACGGAACGTTAGCATACGATGATGCTGTATAGAAAGTGAACGTCGAGGATGTCTGGTAACTGCTCGGCATCAGGTGGGCATAGATAGAAGCGCGCATAGCTCTGCGGTTTGTGTATACCGCATGCGATCAAGTAAAGCAACATCGGGCGCGGTCAGTAACTGGTCTGACCTATAGTGGCAGTTAGTTGCATACGCGTTTCTGTTGTACGAAGGGCACGTTAAGTAGTCGGTCCCGGTTGTTATCGTTATCATATAGGTACATAGATCTATCGATGTGGACCGCATACCCATTTAGCTCCTCACCTCGTTAATAAGGTACTAATAATACTATAACGGTATTGCGCAATGGAATATAATAATATTCAGATCATTCGTTTTCTAATAGAACTTAAATTAGAAGGGTTTTGCGGACGGCCTTCGGACTCATCAGCTTCTCCGCTGATTCTTCCTCTCCCATCATCTGTTTTCTTCTGCTGTTTACTATTGTGGTGCAATAATATAGTATAACTGAAAAGAAAAAAGCCACTTTTGTACCACACATACACGTAATATTTTTACAATGCATAAATCCCATTACAATGAAATTAAATAACGTGTCCTCACCGAAATACATTTTTGTTTTGAAATGAAGAAATTATACTTGAACCTTTATGAACATTTATTGCAATTTAACAAAACTAATTGGAAATGATTACATAAAGAAGCGAATGAAAGCTAGGACATTTTTTTTGGCCGATAACTGTTGAGTTGTTTCATTTCACTTACAATATCTACTTGGACCTATATTACACCACATTTCGATTTCGATGTAAACTTTGCCTTACATGGTAGGTACATTCGGTTTGGCACATATTTTGAATTCTCATTGAAGGAAATTTGGTACCTAAGGCTCAACAATATTTGGGCACCACATAGTAACAAATCAACTTGAAAAATGTTACAAACAGACGTTTGTAATATGGACATATTACGCAGTATTAACCAGAGTATTAACCCACCTGCATATATGAAATAGATAGATGACATGGTGCTGATCTCCGATAGGGTCTCGCTGTCGTAAAACTGCTGAGTGAGGAGAACCACTCCCATTAAGGAAGCCACCACCAGGCCTCCGCAGGATACCCAAGAGGCCACCAACCACGGCCAAAGATAGCTTGGTTTACGCTGTGAACAATGTGCTAATTAAAATGAGAGGTTAATGAGAGGTGTTCTGCATGTTTTTTAATATACATACATATACATGCATCGTAATTTTAAATATTTATTTATCTACTGTTTATTTTAATGTTTTATTTTTAATGCTGTGCAGCATTTTCGCAAGCGAAAACAAATAACTGCAAACAACTACAAATTAGCTTAGAAAGACAAAAACAAAACTACGAAATATAATCTAACGTCTTTACTCGAATAGCTAGGCTGCAGACTAACAGTGATGTAGACTTTACAACTACTTGATGAACTAGTCATAAAATATAGAGTTCGTAAAAAGGCATTAATTACAAACCCAAAACGATCCGTAAACCAGAAGAGAGCCAAAGACCGCCTGGCACAGCGCAGCCGCTGCTATGAGAAGGTAGAAGCATTGCTTAGATTGCGACGTCAGCGGCAAGAACAATGCTGCACCACCGTATATCGCGGCCGTAATCAAAGAAATTGCCTGAAATTAAATATAAATGTAGGTATATAATTATAATATTTAGTATGTGTCCTCACTTCTCAGTTCTTACGTTATGTTTTTTTTGACGTGATAACGTCTTGTAAATCGATGAACACCGGCTGAGAGCGCGGACAAGCGATAGAGGCGCGATCGGCCTAAGCGTTCGGCTTGTGTATTGTAAAAAATTAGTAAAAACATATTTGAATTAACGAATGCAAATAAATGTTTACTTATCGAAAATAACAATTAACTCCTAATTTGTATTATTATACAACTAGTAATCTATAATGATAAATGATAATTCAGTGATAAATAATACTTCAATTCAATTCATAAAAGTATATTATATAAATTTTTCATCATGACGTTATCCGTTTCCTTATGACGTTATCACGTTAAACGTCGTCCGTAAACCGACATTTCAGACAACCATTTTTTTATGTTAAACGGATCTGTAAACAGTTTGACCAAAGTTTAATTAATTTTAGAAAAATGTTAGCTCATAGATGTTGCTGTTACAAGTTGTTTTATCGATATTTTGCTATTCTAGTCTAGTAGGAGTCGAGATAGTTCTTTTCAACTTTAGAAGCCGCTTTAATTAAATTACCAAATATTTATGAATTACATTAATGCTTAGCTCTTTATTGACACGGCGCACTTCGTACCGCCTCCTCGTCCCACAACATTTTTATTTATGAACCGATTTTTATGAAACAAATACTAAATGTTAAGTGAAACTTACAACAATACGTCAGTGAAAACCGCACTCAAATCGGATCAGCCGTTTTTGAGATTAACTTGCACAAACGCACAGATAAACAGACAAAAAATTTATTAAGACCCTTAAAATGTTTTTCTCTTAGATATCTTCCATGTATAGACATCAATCATTAACAGATTTATTATATTTAAAGATATAGATAAGGGCTTATTAATTTTGCACTTCTAACGTTCTCCAGAGTTCCAAAAACTACAAAGCTTGCGGCAAGCGACTGTTAATTACACTTATTTCTTAGTGTTGGTCAAAACGGGCCTGAATATGGTCTGGTTCTTAATTATAATACATGGTTTCATCGAACAAGATTGACGAGTTACTCATAATATTGTCGAATAGTCCACTATGTGTTTGTGCGTCGAGCGAATCGATTTAGCGATTTAGCCAAAGTGGTGGTAAGTGGTCACTGCCGCCCATGGACATCTAATCAACCCAAGACAACATAGAAGTTATTTCTTAGGTCGACCACAAATACGTTGCTACCCCTGAGGACAAAGTTGGAATGCATCGGTTAATCGGGTATGTCTCCCTGACCACACCCTTTAAACCAGAACACAGAAGCAAGTAAGCTACCTAGTGCTGTTATAAGGCAGAAATAGGTGTGGCGGTTGTGCCCCCCCAGACGAACCCGAAAAAATTCTTTCCCTTTTTTTTTTTTCTACTTTTTTAAATAAAAAAAACGTACC
>DWNJ01002134.1:0-10923 GCA_018250275.1 Udranomia eurus
CTCCTGAGTCGAACCGTAAACCTTTACAAATGCTTCCTCAATGGTATTAAAAAATGTTGGTCTTTCTTTGTTTTTGCCTGAACTTCCTCAGAACCTTAATCGCACTATGGACCTAGTGTTTTCGATGCCACCTGTAGGTAGGCAGTACATATATCCATTGTAACTACGATAGAGAGAATCCTCTCACAAAGATTGGGTTTTGCAATGGGTACTACATGCTGCACTTTCATATATATTCCACTCGAAATCGTCAGTTCTATAAATGAAACATTGAAATACATTTTGACACGTCCGACCGAAATACTTCTGTAGTGGCGATCTATACTGACTGGTGCTTCATATTTTTTATTGAAAATATTAAGCGTAAAAACTTTATGATTGTAGAACGTTTCGTGTTTCGACTCCGGAGGCACCACCGCCACGTCTATTTCTGCCCTTTCTAGCATTTTCTTGCTGCTGTGTTCTGGTTTGAAGGGTGTGGTCAAGGAGGTACACTTAAGCGAGGCGATCTGTGGTCGACCTAAGAAAGAACTTCGATCCTATCTTGGGTCGATTATAGGTACAGGTGTTTATAGGCTGCAGTGATCACTTACACAAATCAGGTGGACTGAATGCTCGGTTGCTAGTTCACCGTTTTTATTATTTGTATTACTAGCATCCGCACGTGGTACTCGTTCGTGAAGTCGATATTGATGATTATCTACTTGTGTCGGTAAAATGTTTACATTACATACATGTAATTTATATGTATGTACATGCAGTAAAATATCAAAGTAGCATAAAACATTTATACTTTTCTAGTAGCAATCCTTAAATGCTACATGAATCCTTTTTTTATATACTTCAATTTTTTTATGTACTTATAGGCCTGTGTTTTATGAAAATCATCATACTTTACTTGTATTTATCGAAATAGATTTGTTTTAATTTGTGCAATCGTATATTTAACTCTTTATAAATGTTCAGAATTTTAGCGAATGTAGGAATTGTATGACTTGTCAACCTACTTTTGCAACTTAGTCAACAAAACAGTTTGCGTAATTTGTACTTTTTATCGAAATATTATTGGTTTACAGAAAGTTGCATGTGTGGGCAGAAACTTTGGAGGGGCGTGTATTTTTAGACTAGACGATCTATACGTAAGATGTAGCCATTTTATAGTATGTATATAAAATGGCTACATCTTACGACGCGTCGCACTGCAGCTGCGTCACAGGAAGTTTGGCGGCACACCAACGGCACGTAATTGATTCGACGGTCTTGGAAAGTAGAAATTTAACATAAAACAATTTTAATTAAATTGCTTCTAAAACGTTAAGGTTTAGGAGGTATTCGTATCGTTTGACAATGCATTCAAACTTTTGTTACCTACTTTTTTGATTACATTATTTTGTCGTTTTCGTTTTTGCGAACTATTCAGCCACGTAGACGTTATCGACGAATTGCAAATCAAATTAAGTTAAGTAAAACACGACTTTAATAAAAATATTATAGATACGATCGTCACAAACGGAATAATATTTTTGACTCTTATGCTAGTACCTATCTTATGTTAATATTCAATTAACACAACTGTGGTAAATAACTTATCTATTTCTACAGTGTTTTAGGCATACTCTTCCATGCACGGAGAGATGGGAGGATGCCAGAATAAAACGGAATATTTTATGATTTTATTTATTTATGATGAATGAAGGATTATTTAGAGATAGCATACTCTCCACCCCTTAATACCTTTTTGGTGTAAGGGATAGGCGAAACAAACAAAGTATAATATTTGAAATGTCCGTTAGGTCGTGTTGGAGTTGTTGCAAAAAAATAATTACATAACCAAAATACACGTTAGAGAAAAAAATAAGGTCGTACACGAGGACCTGAGTAAATAAATCATGTGGCCGCCCTTGTTTCAACATCAAACAAAGGGTAAATTTATATTCAGTACCAAATTTGCTATAATACCCCGAGTGAAATTAACATATGCGAAAGGTTTCGCCGTTACTAACTTTCGGCAACATATGGGCTGGATTTGCGACTTTTTATATGACTTTGTTAATGAATTGTAGAATGTTATTCCAGCCGAACCGTAGTTTGTTAGCTAATAGCTGTTTCAGCGAATGTGTTTTTGTCAGTATAATGAACGTTTTGAAATCACCGAAATTAAGGGTTTTTTTTCAATTTGGTTAACTTTTTAATATAAGGGATATTTATTTCAATTTCTGGCTATATATATCTGCCCAGCAACGATTGACTACATGTGATTGATTACGGACCAGGATAAGATAGGATAATAGTATCTACGTAATGTTAAGTGAGAGTCTTTCGGGCATCCGATAGAAATCTATCTGTAACTGAAAAACTCAAACTCAAATTCGCTTTCTTATAATTCTCGCAATCCCCGTTCGTCTGAGTCAATGGATAGTTTGTCTTAATCCATGCTATTACAGATCGCGGAAAACCGGCGTTAAATATCGATCTATCATTACATTATATTAAAATTTAACGTTTATATCCGGCTATTAGTATAAGAGTCGTTATTAATAGCGCCGTTTGCCATTTTATCCGCTCAGTTCGTGCCAAGCGGAACGAGCTCGCGAATTTTCTTATCTGTCGTTTTAAATAACTCCCTATATTTTTAGTGTGAATGCCTCACGGTTCCGTGAAATCGTTGGGAAGTGTAGGATTCATTGTGAGATTGAAAACGCGATTCGCGTGACACGAACTATCCTTTTGACTCAATTGTGCGACAGATCTAACATTTTCTCGGAGTGGAAAATTTTAAGGTGTACTGCGTGCAATAAGTATGAGTAAATGAATTGTATTACAATTTAATAGTTTCAGCTATGGATTCTATTCACCTCTAATGGTTTGATGCAAAATAGAAATTTTATTACGACATAATAAATTATCGTTTAATAGGTATGTTTGAAATTATTACACATCCATCGATAGTTAGGTAATCATTTTCGTACACCGGTTTTAACAAATGTTAAGTCATGTAAAAATACTTTGACGATACGAACAAAATTGTTTGTATCCCTATAAAAAATCTTTGTGCATACTTTACTGTCTGAGATCTTTTACAGAGATTTAATTCCCGAAAATAATCGAAATAAAAAATAATCAGAAGCTAAAATTCGACAGATGAATACAATAGGTACTTGTACATGTATAGTAAATCAAACGAAAGATCAACCTTAAAACTAGTTGTAAAGTACTCAAACAATAAGCAGTATTCACACGTAAAAATGGCATAAGTTTACACCGTGCTATTCTCTCCCTAACCTGTCAACATGAGAACTGACATTGTCTTCCTGAATACCGTCATCTAACGACGTAGGTACGTAGGTACATAATATAGTTGCATGTGCGAAGCTACAAATGTAGCGTCGTACAATCAGTAATTATTTATACAATAGAGCGTTCCGTCTTTGTCTCGACGAGACACGCATCTGCAGTCGCTTCCACCTGTAATTGGAGAGTGAATTCTTAGATCGATTGTTGTGACGGACTGAATGCTTTTCGTATTAGGTATATTCATTGTTTTATTGAATAATATATAACTTTAAGTAGTATTGCTTTAAAGCACCGAAATACGAATCAATCCGAAACGTTATCATGACCTGTAACAAAACCTATATAATGAGTATCATTGAATTGTACGCCATGAGGTTCAGATTTAAAAGGGATTTTTATCCAATAAAGCTTTGGTATATTTCTGTTTACATCATCAACGTTTTCGGGACTACAGACAATAGGTAGACGCGGCGTCACACGTGCCTCCCGCAGACTTAATGAATTCGAGCGAGGACTCGGCGTCGTACTTACATACGTATGTACGTACACTAGTGTCCTCATTAACGTGCGTCCACGACGAATTGTCGTAACGTACCTCGTGGTTTATGTACGCATTTCTATTAAGGCATTCGGGAATACAAGCGATAGGTAGACGCAGCGTCACACGCGTCTGCCGCAGGCTTAATGATTTCGAGCGTGTATTCGGCGTTGTACATACAAGTTAGTACCTATAAACATACGCTACTGTCCTCATTAACGTGCGTCCACGACGAAATGTCATAACGTATCTTCGTAGTATTTGTAGGCTTTCGCAAGTATGTACCTATAAAACGTAGTACTAGTACGCAACTTCGAACGTTTCGCCTGCAAGCTTAATGAATTTAAGTGAGGAGTCGGTGTCGTATGTACGTACACTCGTGTCCTCATTAAAGTGCGCCCACGACGCACTCGTGTATCATACCGTCGCGGTTTTTGTACGCATAATATCTATCTGTAAGTTTTCGGCAGTTCAAAATGTAAGTGGACGCAACGTCGCACGCAACTCCCGCAAGCTTAATGAATTCAAGCAAAGACTCACCGCCGTGCGTACGTGTGTACGTACACTCATGCCCTCATTAGAGTGCGTCCACGACGCAATGTCGTAATGTATCCTGGCGGTTTATGTACGTATCTTAATCTGTAAGGTTTCGGGAGCACAAGCGATAGGTCGACTTGTGCCTCCCACAAGTTAAATTAACTCGAGCGAAGACTCAGCGCCCTACGTATGTATGTACGTACATTCGTGTCCTCATTAAAGTGCGTCCACGACGCACCGTTGTAACGTACGAGTACGCGACGGTTCGTAGCATAACGTCGCGGTTTCGGTACGCATTTCTATTAGCTTATACTGTCATACCCTAGTATCTACACTAGTGACATCTATGTCTAGTGACATCTATGCCAATAGTGATTCTTGATTCAATGTGCATATTCCGACCACAAGCCTAATGCACCTATTAAGAATCGGTAACTACCTACGGCGACTTCGATTTACATAGTCATCGCTTAAGCTTGTAATTGCCCTAATTTGTTTTTTTAAATATTTTTTATCCTTTATTTTTCGTATCTTTATAAAGCAAGCGCTGGCTGTCCTGCAAATTTTGGCTCGTGGCTTTAATGAATTTGAGTTCGGACGCCCTCCGTGTAGCGCACTCGTGTCCTAATTAACAAGCGCCCACGATGGACAGTACATAACGCTAATGGTAACACATCGTTACATAAATTTGATAAACTTTTACGGTAATCTGGAGGTATAAGTTCCTTCTTTCGTGTAATCGATTGTACTATTTGTTGAATGTATGTTGTACACCTAAAATTTACTTACCAATATGATCACTTATCAGTTTATGCGATTGCATGCGCATGGGTAAAGGCCATATGTTATTTTTTTATTATTATAGTAGACAATCTCTGGTCTCTGAGAAACGTATGAAATAAAATACGTTTCCCAGAGACCAGAGACTGTCCACTCTGAAAAATAAGTCCGATGTTACAATCGTAGCTACATAACATATCTTGTTACGTTGATTACTGCGCGATGCGACCGTTTACACCGTGTTTTTTCATTTTACTCAATTACTAAACACACTGTTGAGTAAAATAACAAACATATGGAACACGTTGAATTATTTTTCTCAGAAACACTGATGAAAACATTTAGAAACATACGAAAATACTTATGAAACATTTTTAAACAAGCATTAAAAGACGCTGTTCAGTGTTTTTATCATGATTTGTATCGTTCTATTCTCTCTCTCTATCTACTCCTAAGGCATTAATCGCATATATATAAATAAATAAATATATAAATATACACATATTTTAAAATTTTCGGTGCTAAAAATATCCGCTGCATCATTTCGCAAGCTTAATGAATTCGAGCAAGGACGTGCCCCTCGCGGTACCAACGCTCGTGTCCTCATCAACGTGCACCCGCGACGCACGGTCCACAACGATCCCCGTAATTATCGTTATGTGAAATAATTAAAAGTTTCGTACAATATCTAATTCTGTTAATAGGATTTAACATCGAATAATTCAATCACGAATGTGCTCCTGTCTGCGCAATTTTATTAAAATTCTAGTTCGTATTTTTTTATATCTGAGTCCACAGTCATGCAGTCCACCTAATGGTAAGTGGTCACTGACGCCCATGGATATCTGTTCCTTCTTAGGTCGTCTATATATGCGTTGCTACACATGGTGACTAAGTTGAAACACCTGGATTATGTACAATATCTAATCCTGTTAATAGAATTTAACGTAAAATAATCAGAAATGCCAACTCCACTCTATCTGTGCATTAATTCCAGTGCGCATTAATTTCCATTCAAATAGTGATGTCTACATTCCTCCGTGCCAATTCATATCGTTAATATGTGAATATTGGCTCTATATCAATTCCATCCGTGCAATTATTCGCTTCCGATTGTTCAACCTTTATCGGTGTGTGCTCAAACGTAGCAAAACCGGATCGAATCAAAGTTAATTAACGATGCACTTTCTACACATCCTAGACTAAACCAAGTGAACATATAGTTACGACGTACACAATATGACGTACAATATGGTACGACGATTATGCTTAAGCTTAAAACTACTACTTATTCGAAGTGTCTCCTCACACAGAAAAACAGCACATACATAGACCATGAATTGTTGTACACCTATAACAATTGGAACACTGACATTGTGAGTATGCGATAATTGCGAATAGTTAAGTAAATGCCACGCACGTCTAGTCTCTGACGTGAAATTTGTAATGTCTGGCGAAGTGCGGGCGTGTAGGTACTCGTAACATAAAGTAGACGCACACGTCTCATAATGCATATATCACCTGGGCGTTCCCTCGTGTGCTTACTTTTATAATATTCTGCGTTAAGAGCGCGCGTGAGGATATTTAAGTCTCTTTGGACGGGAACGCCATTATCTAACTCTACAAGCTGTTTGCGCGCGGCTCTCCTCGCGTTTATAACTTTCGCGATATAAATTAAAACTGTTGTTTTCGGGGTATCTTTTATAACATTGAGGTAGCAAACATGAAAATGGAGGCCACGCTACACTTACCGTGGCCTCCAGTTTCGTCACTGCCGCCCATGGACGCTTGTAATAAGCTCAAGACAAATCATCAAAACAAGATGTTCTATCACCTTCCAATAATTTTAGTTTTTTAGTCCACCACAAAGATTTTCATCATAGAATTACTGAAATTGTTAGAAGCTAGTAGTAAAAATATGGAAAAATGTAGTAGTCGTTTTTTGTATTTATTTATATTAAGTGTTACATTAGGTATGTACTATATAATTTGTTAGCATATAAAATAGCACAAGATTCTCCACGTATATAATTTAGTTTCTGCCGAAATCTGAACTTGCTAAGCAGGATTAAGTCTCATATTATATTTACTAGAGGCTATCCTATGGGCGGACGGGTAACTTAGTAGAGCGGCTTTGTGAAAGTTTCATGTGAATTGTCTAGAGTACAATTCAGCGGTTTTGCAACTTTGATTGTCTTAGGTTAAGGTTTTAAGGCGAATTTTGACTTAGTTCACGGTTTCATTAAAGCAATGAAAGATTAATTATAACTTATGCCAATGACGCTGTCGGGATAATTGAACTGGAGGCATTTTATGTTGTACTATTTTTGCGCGGCTTGAGAGTAATTCTGCTAGGCGTACAGCATCGAAGATGTTTATTGTGATTTGGTTCCGGAAGCTCCATTGCCTTACATGGAACCCTCCATTTAATGGGAGTGCGCAGTGAGCGCAATAATAGGTCTATGAAATTGCCCTTTTTAATAAAATAAGTGAATGCACTTTTGTTCTATATATTTATTTTTATTAATCAAAGTACTATCCATGCAATCAATGCATTTTTGCCAAAGTATAATAGCTTTTGATGCACTTCTTGAAAAACTCTGCTCTTCAAAATAATTTTTTACTGCCTATCGTTTATTGATTTTTTTTTCATATTATAACAAAAAAAATCGCCTATGCCAATTAATAACTATCATTAAAGAAAATAAGAACCGCAATAAAATAATCCTGCGAATATTCTCTGCTTATGTTTTTTGTTTCGCAATACATTTTTCGATAATCCCACCGCGCGGATCGGCATGACATGTGGATTCGATTGCTGAGTTTCGCGTTGGCTTTTCGAATAATTTTAATAAGAAAATTTGGAATTTAACTTAAAATATTAAATCAATTAAATTAAATTAAGATTCCTCCTGCAGGAACCATTTTATTATGTTTTAATCACTTAAATCGGTATCCTTTACCATTATCATATAATAAGTATACTCATTAACTAAACATAAATCTTATTGTTATAAATATACTATACTCATTTTATTTACTTTCATGTTTAGTGTTAATTTTGTGGTTGCTGTTTCAAATATCTGTTTTATCGAACTTTACAAAATACGTATAAAGTTTGACATTGGATTTGTCATAATTGAAACCACATACATTTCAATAAACCTTCCGAATTCAATTTCACACAGTGTGCAGTCATGTTACATCATGGCCTTTTATTTAAAGGGACGCGTTTTAAATTATATTTTCTTGTTTGTTTCAGGTAACGACCCGTGAAAATCCTCACTCGGCGATTTATGTGCGTATTGGTTTATTCGCTTAATTTCCTGTGGAAACCACATACACACACACAAATGACACATTCATTCTGGCGGTAGAACATAGAAGGTATGAAATTCGGCGCAAGAATTTTCGGCGGAACTCGCGTGCCGTGCGTGATAAATGTGTTATATTTTTCATCCATAAAATATGTATATCTCCATATTGCCTTTCAACGTTCGCCACTTTCATTATGTATCTACAGATGGGACAGCAGTCGTAAAGGGAAATAGAACGGGTTTAAATAGCTGATGCTGGCTATGGTTTGATTACAGCTTTCATTTGCAACAAAGGAATAGCGGACAAAGTAGTGGTGTGTGGCGTTTGTTTGAAAATAAAAACACGCCGCATAGAGAAGAAGCCATCTTTACATGCGCGACGCTTTGTGCAGTGGGGCGACCAATTCGTTATTCATACCCGCGGTTAGATCGCGTTATTATGCTAAGCCCAGCGGAGCCGAAGATTTGTGTCTAATTGTCATAGGTCGTTATAAAGTACACCGAAGTAGGAATCGATTGATGTAAGGGTGCCGTACCATTGGTGTTACCGCTATTCATTTGTGTATGTTTAAATAATTTTTTAAAGCATATAATATTAAGTGTGATGCTTAACCGAGGCGTTCTAACTTAGTAGACAACACAAGAACTACGATCATATCTTCGGTTGAGCTATGTCAAAATTATAAAATGATATATACGTTTTCGTATTACTTGCTTTTCCCATGGGTTCTCTCCACGTTGATGATAAAACGATTTTTTTTATCACTCGGGAATGGTTTTTTTTGTAGATTTTGTAGATAAATGTATTTTTTGTGTACCCCTGACAATTTGTGTACAAAGTATCGTGATAATCGATTCAGTAGCTAGGGCGTCAATGCTCAAGTTGATCGGTTGACTATTTAAAGTGATAAAAATATTTATATTCGCATATGTATTACAAAAAAGTTAGGCTTCTCGCGATGTATTCGTCCCTGTCAACGTGATCAAGGCCGTCACATAAGTTATGTACGATAAAGCCGCCCTTATATCAAGGAATCTCTGTGTAAATTCTTTGATCCGTTTCGATGCGGCGCGGTCTCGGGTTCCCCGAGCGATTTCTGTTTGATCTTCTCCACCCTATTACATGGTTTGGGATTGAGAGATTGGATCCCTGCAAAAGACTCACAAATATTTGATTTCAGTTACATGATAATGAATTGGATTGTTTTTCTCCCCGTCGGGAAGGTTAATGAAAGGTCCGAAACATATTTTTTTGATTTGTGACATAAATAACAACGTAGGGAATACGCGTGTATGCTTCGGGTCGGGAGGCACCACCGCCACACCTATCAACACAAGAACACTGTTGTTGTTCTGGTTTGAAGGGTATATTCATGGAGACACTTCACCGAGGCGTTCCAACTTAGTCCTCAAGGATAGCAACGCATCGGTGGACGACCTAAGAAAGAACGATTTCGTCTTGGGTTGATTACAGGTAGCCATGAGCGGCAGTGATCAGTTATCATGTGGACTGCATGCTCGTTCGCTACTTCAGTGTCTAATAAAATTCTTATAAGAGTTAAGTAGCCGCTTGTAGCCAGACCAAAAGCGAGTACCTAATACGTAAGTCAGATATCCTGTAGCTCAGTTGTTAGTATTTTGTATTTTTGTATAGACGCCTCGAAAATATTTTTTGCGCATAGACATGTAGCTATAGAAATAAATTGTTTCTCGCTGGATGGATTGAGGTTGGCGACTATTCCCTATCGAACTACAATATAAGAAAAATATTCTTATATTTCATATGTTTATAATATTTTATAGTAGTATTGATACGTTATACGTAACTAAGGATTAAATATATGCCTATTCGAGGTGTATAATTTATAACCTAAATTGGTGGCTTAATTCAAAAGAATTCTCATACGTTCAAAATAAAACAATAACTCAAGAGAAGTCTGAACCTGAGCCAAATGCGAAAGCACCGGAGGTCTGCGAACGAGACAAGTAGCAGTCGGCGTCGGATTAAAATAAATTCCATTGCATACATTTTCAAGTGATACTCTACGGCGCCGCATCGCCCGAAACTAGTCGGGAGTCAGTGCTGATAAAAGTGATTTATTCGAGTGGGGGGAGCTGGGAAAGTGTTAACAATAAATTCCGGTCCCCCCTCACATTAACATAACAAAGGTAGCGGTAACGTGGTCAGTGTGTTTTCAGTGCATTCCGCCTTGAATTAATCGAGGTCGCGATTACACCACTATTTAGCTTGTCAACATCAATTCCGTGCAGGTGCTTTAGGGTGACGTTACAAGTGGCTTTTTTACGGGGACTGGTGAACGATGACACGATGTTTTCGATGATATCAGCTTAAGTTAACTTTGTGAACGTAAAAATAGGGGTGTAGATACTAACCGAAAATAAATACATTTTTTTTTCTTTTACTGTTCAATATACTAGTACCGATATATTTAATGT